>SZWC01001963.1:116447-137669 GCA_023375785.1 Penium margaritaceum | reverse complement strand
TTTTTTCTGAAGCATCTCGCAGCCGTCCTCCACAATTCAGCAAGCAGGAGGGCAAACAGGAGCTGGTCCCACTCGAGCCCCGTTTCCTCCTTGACTCCCTTCTTCCTTCTATCACTTGAGCTTTTCCTCGCTGTCCTCCATGTTCTCTCCTCCACCCCCATTCCTTCATTCGGACGACAGCTCAACCTCTTGGCGAAGATGCAGCAGGCGAACCAGGCCAGGCCAATGCACCACGCGCACCAAGGCAATGCAGCAGGCGCACCGTGACAACTTAGCAATCGCATCGCACAATGCAGCAAGCGCACTAATTAAGTGCCAAGACGTACCAAGACAATGCAGTAGGCGCAGCAAGACAATGCAGCAGGCGTGGCACGACAATGCAGCAGGCGTGGCAAGACAATGCAGCAGGCGTGGCAAGACAATGCAGCAGGCGTAGCAAGACAGTGCGACAAAGTGCACGGAAAACGTGCAGTGGGTAGACAGCGGTCCTACAACGTGCGTTCACCAGAGCGAATGTTGTCTCAATCTGAACCGCTCACCCGCCAGCTCGTCGGAGATGGCGGAGAGGAACTCTCGTGACACGGCGATGAACGTGCTCCGGTCGATCTCCGCGTCCGACTTCTCCGCCATGAGGTGCGTGAACAGCTTCGTCACCATCTCGTCCGTCTCCTTGGCAGTGCCCGGCGGCGGCAGCCCCAGCAGCTCGCCGAAACGCACCAACGCGGGCTGCATCTCCTCGCGGGAGAGCTTGCCGCTCTTGTCTTCATCCAGCAGGTCGAAGTACTGGTTCAGGAACTTGTTGAACTCCTTGTCGTTGCCCAGCAGGGCCTTTATCTTCTTGCCGTCCAGGACGCTGCCCTTGGACGGCACCCTTCGGAACAGGCTCTTGCCCTTGACCTTGAACATGGTGGCTAGTGGTGCCTCGCTGCCTGGACTTCCTGGAGACGTAGGATGATACGGGCTGGCCTGCCGTTCGAATTAGGCAGGACTTCAGCCCGCCGCGTAGTCCTGGTGCACGCTCGGACTGTCTGCGAGAAGGGCTGTGAGGCTCCAAGGGACGCAGCGGCTGAACCTCAGAGCTCGAGTGCGTGTGACGGGGCACAATTGGCAGTCACGGAGGCGAACCTTTCTGATTGATTCGGCTGGTGTGACACAAACAAGCGGGGCCACGTCTGGTAGCGCCCCAATAAGGAGGCCGAATAAGGCTAAAAACGAAAAATCCGGACTTGGACAACCAGGATGCTTGACCCTCACTTTACCGGATCAACTTTCCGGACAGATGAATTTCTGGGCATGGTGGCCGAACCGATGAAACAGCATTATCCAATACGACTGAGTAACACAACGGCCTGGATTTAACACTTAGCCCCTCCAATGAAATTGTAGCTCTATTTCAAAGGGCGACCGGGTAAGACAACGGTCTCGATGTAGCGTAAGACATACTTTTCCCCTCGCTCGGAGCATCTGTCCGAGATTCAATCCACGCCGTGCACTTATTCAGTCGGGTTGTGAAAAGAGGCACGAAACTGGTGAAATCATGCCCTGTGATCGAATAAGCCGATCTGGTACACTCAAACCGTCGATCCTCAGCCTCAGCTGTAGATCTACCGATGGAATTAATGTATTCCGTGTCCGAAGTTTTTTTATTTTTCCTTATTCGGCCTCCTTATTGGGGCGCTACCAGACGTGGCCCGGAAGACGCCGTTTTCTGTTTGGGGAGGCGAGGGCCACCTCGCACACGGCCCAAGCGGCCTGGTTCACTTGCCACTTTGGGACGATCGATCGGTCATTTGCCGAGGCTGCAAATCGCGGGAGAGAAAAATCCACTCGCCTGTTTATTCACGTACTCCGTTCGTGGATGACTTGGTGTGGCTGTCGCGGACACTGAGCGGAGGACTCCCCACTTCACCGCGGGGTTTTCCCGAGTGAGAACATCCACGATGCCACTCATGCACGATTGCGGACAGTAGCGAACTGGAAGTGGGTGAACCGGACGTGTTTCACCCACTTTTTCCAGGGTCCTCGAATGCTGGCGTCACAAAGTTGGTGGGTGACATTTCCTCGCCCACTCACCCCCTTCCCAGCCACAGCCGAGAAGTGCGTGAACGCTCACCCCCTCCGTGGACAGATTTGGGTGGAATAGACAAGAGTGTGACGTACGTCGTCCGTACCACGAAGACGAGGCGAACGGAGGGCTGGGGCGGAATCATGAAAGTTGTGACTGATAGGTGGGTGAGCAAGCGGCGTTTAACCATCCTGCCATTGTCGTTTCTTTTTGTGGCAAAGGCTGCTTTGAACGTGAGAGAAGCACTGGTGCAACATGGAGAATCTCCGTGCGGAAAACACACCTCTAGAGGGGACTCACAGCCACCAGCTGCGTGTAAAGTGTAAAAAGCACCACTTCAGCCACCCGCGGACCCTCATCCATGACTTGTTTGTCGACTACTAGCTGCGGAAACCTCCACGAACACAATATCCTGATGTCAGCATTAGGTAGAGAGGGACGTTACAGTCCATTCCCAAATGCACGACCAAGGGAAATCATGCGCCGACAATATCGGTCCATTTTCGACACGTCAACGAGATGTGCCGATGTGGTGGTAGATGGAAACGGCACGAACGACAAGAAAAACAGAGTTTGACCAAATATTTCATAAAAAGGCAAAAGGGTGCATGCAGGGACTCCCACCAAAATTCGATTGTGAGTGTGCCCTACCCAGCATTTGGAATGATCAACCAAACCTACCAAGAAGTTGGAAGAATACCATTGCCCCTACCCCAAGACCTGAGAATATTCAGATTTTACCCAAAAACAAAGAGAAACAAAGCATGTCGACGCTACATGCGATGCAACGTCAACATGCTGAGATCATGAAACTCTTTGAACATTCACAAACCCCTCATGCGACGGGTTTTTGAATGTCCATTGGGGGGGTTGCGCATCGTTCACATGGGGGGTCCGAAACTCCCCATGTGTTGAAAGGGAACCTGCTACGCCCCGCTACCACGAGGCCCAGTAGGAGCCCCAAAAAAAAGAGACCCTAAAACCCCGAATGTAATTTGGGGTAGGGTTTGAATAATGTTTGAATTTAAAACCTTTCCATTTTCCAAGTATGGAAAAGAAAAAAAGTTTTTGTAGGATGTCAAAAACACGAGTTTTCTTTGTCACGTTCGAATGATGACCGGTTTTTTCTTTTACACATGAACCCCCTGGTTTGATGTATGGTTTTACGATTTGCGCGAGCAGGGCACACAAAATATAAAAAATCCTCAATCAAGTGAGGGGGGTTGCGTGTCGAAAAAAAAAAACAGATCATTACTCGATCGTGATTCTCACATGGGAGTGAGAATCACAAGGGGAATTGACATAGCCAACATGCTTTGCTTGATCAACAGCACATGCCGCTGATCGAGCATGGCAAAGCAATAGGGCAAGGAAAATCTATTTTTGAAGTCACTGGGTAGGATGTAAATATAATTTCTTTGCAAGAAAGGGTGTCACCAACCCCCTCGCTGATTGTGTAAAACGGTAATTCTACCGAAAGAAAACATAGCAGAGAAATAAATTCCAATGGGCGGAATAACGTGCACCAAAAATGTTTTTAAAAACATCCTATCACACCCACCTATAGTACCCATAACATTATACCTAAGTATTCCTTATAGAACTTAATAGCTTACTCCTCCACATGCATAGGATATGGTAACATCATCTATATTTGCAACTTTCTTATGTGGCCCAAGATTACGACAATCATTGCCATGTTGAAAATCACATGTTGAATTTCATTACCATGGTGACATGAGGATTACAAATCATAGTTTTTCTGATTCATATGTACATAACTGTTATCATAAGCTTCTCCCCTCCCCTGAAATAATATCTATTAAATTTTCACCAGTGTTTCAATACATCAGATATATTTATCATTTGAAAAACTTAACTAAATAAGAAAATAAAAAATCAAAATGGATGTGGTTATGAAGATAAAAAATAGCCATGCGAAAAGAAGGCTAGTAATGTAAAGGATAAAGGAACAAATTGTACATGTAAGGCACTTTAAAATGTATACACAAACACAAGTGATGAAATAAATCATTCGTTTATAAAAATATCATTGTATAACGTTAATGAAAAAACAATCATAAACTTCCTCATCAAACATTTACACATACAAAAGCAAAATGAGAAATTTAACCCATGTGTTCATCATGACATGTCTATGAAGAAAGCTGAAACATCTGTGGGTGAAAGCACACTTGGACACAAGATTAAGCACACAAAAAAGTTAATGTATATGTTTATTAAGGATACATACATCACATATGGGTATGTACCTAGTTCCTAATGCACACAACTAGCTCTCAAACAAAGTGTAGAAACCATAAATGTGGTAGTACTTGAGGTTGAAGTTGTACAAGTTGAGCATCACACTTACGGATGAAGACATGACTTGGATGTAGCTGACCATCGGGCACCCACCATGGATGCCTTCACACTCTAAAACCTTAGTGATGGTATAGTTTGTACACTATATGAAGTCTAAGTGTTAGAGAAGACACTTGAAAGCTAGATGACTAAGCTTTGAAGTGAACTCTGAAATGCTTGATGGTAGACTACTTGCGTTAAGAAACTGAAGGCATGATATACTTAGTGAACTTCCCACCCTTACGTAGATCTAGAAGACTTTTACATATTCTCCATTTCAAAGGAGCAGTAGTAAGTTACATAACTACCTAGGTCGTTACATAACCACCCAGGCCAGTTTAAGGGTCACGTGGAAGCTGAATGGTCACCACTAGTTGAAGGGTCACCTAGAAGATCAAGGGCCACCACAAGCTAAAGGGTCACCTCGATGCTAAAGGGTCACTAGTAGTTGAAGGGTCTCTAAAGGTTGAAGATGCACTGGTAGCTGAAGGGTCATGAGCCAACTATAACATGGCTAGTGACAAGATATGGAACTCAATGATTAGGAGTAAGTCACTGAAGTATTTTAGGACATGAAGAAGGAAATTGAAGTGGAACGCGTCCGTTGGAACTGGTATTTCTGAACATCCCCCCTGAGTTTAAGATAGTAAGAATGGTTAAAAGCGAAGGAAATCCATGATGAAAATTCCGATTGGTGAAGATGGTGATGTTTTGATGCTGGGTGCAGGTGGAAAGCAAGTTGGAGGAGGTGTGCAGGAGTGTCTGGTTGACATTGAAGATGAAGGAGTCCAAAACCTTTTTATTAGACATTTTCGAGGAAATTCCCACTATACAGACCCTTCTATAGATGAGTCTCCTAGCAATGAGGATCCTTCTGAAAATGAACTTTCTTACTAGAGGAAGGCGGGGTTGTTGAAATGCTTGTTCCATAGGATACCTTAATTGACACAGCAGCTGTTGTTCCTGAAATGAGTCTTGAGGTAGTTTACAGAAATTTGCCATGGCTTCGAATGTCCCTCCCCCACGCTATCCTAGATTTTGTGTAGTGAGAGATAAGGTTGTGCATAACAGCAGCCTCCCCTCCTTTTTCTCCATGTAATCCACAGATATTACAAATTTTCTAGATTTTATGGAAACTACGAAGCTTGTAGTGTCCGCAAAAACTCTACGGAAGGACACCGCAGCCACTACAACGGCAGATTCTTGCTTGAGTGGCCGCTCCCTAGCCGGCGGGCAATGGACATCATCGATCGCAAGCTCGGCAAGGGTCAGCTGCTGGTTCTTGGCCATGGGATCGTCTTCAAACTCACCGAGTTGAATCGTGCGAGGTGCCTGTTTTTCAATTGAGATTGCAATCGCGTCAACTTTGAGTTTGAATGAGATTTTACGTACCTTGATTGGAGAAGTTTTCACAAATGCCCTTCTCAGTACACTTGAAGCTAAATAATCACCAAGTGGTTGTGGAATTGCTCGAAGTGCTTTTTCTGTGCGATGTTTAATAAGAAGAGGTTGGGAGTTGTCACTAGAATCAAATACAAGGTCTGTTACGACTCGTACTTTGACTATAAAAATGCGAAGAGCCTCATTTGAGGCTATGGTTTCCACTATGAATGCAAGAGGAGGTGTTACTAGTGTAGAATCCTTCCAAATAGCCCTCTTGAGCCTAGACAACCAACTTCTTGAACAAATATCCTTCTAAGAGGAACTTGTGTGCCGTGTGCGAATGGGGCACTTGATGTTTCCTGGGGAGTCTCCTTACAGGGATTGTACAAAGGAGCATCGCGTCCGTCATAGTTTGGAGATCCCAACTATTCAAGATGCAATGCACATTTACTTACGACCATAGTATGAGTTAAGAATCACGACCGTGGCGAACCAAGAGCTTCGTATGCACATGAAAAGCTCCATCGAATGGGTGGTTCATCCCCATGAAGTCCGCTTTGTTGAGTACATATCTGTGCTTGTTTTTGTTCACGCTCTTTTTAAGAAAATCTTTGACTTGCTCCTCTCTCAAAAGAAGAGTCACCGTACCATCGAGTACCTTGGATCAAGTCTAATGCCCTTCACACTTATGTGCTTGGTGAGGCCGTTGAAGTGTGTTGAATTGGCAATGTTGCTTGTTGAATGGTTGTCTAGGAAAAGAGGCGTAGGTCCTTGTTGAGGAAACTTGACTTCTTGGAGAAGATTTCATAGATAGGTAATCTCTTTTGTCACTTTTGTAGCTGCCACATACTCGGCTATGGATGTTGTTCAGTGGGATTTGAGTTTGTGTTTTACCTGACCAAAATCTCTTTACGCCTCCAAGTAGGATGGATTTACCATTCTTGTAGGAGAGATGTGTCGGTGCTATAAAAATAGCTGTAGTGTCAATGATTGTTTGAAGTATTGCAAGGCGTGGGTCAACTCCTTACACATTTTTGAAGGACAAGTCTTGTTGTAAGAGGGAAGGCATTTGACAGCAAAATGTAGGTTGGGTCGTGTACATCTTACAATGTGCATGAGAGATCTCACGTATAAAAGGTAGGTTGTCTCATCAAGGGTACCTCCTTCACTTTTTTTGTGGTAGAAATAATTATAGTGATAGTGGCATTTCATAGATTTTGTCAACGATGTTAAAGGGTTTGATGATTTTCTAAGCATATTTTTGTAATCCAAGGCCGATGGTGCGTACGTTGCAATCACAATGAATGTCTATGCCAAGGTAGAAACTGATTTCAGGCATCACTTTGATGTTGACTACAACTACCATCACTGTTGTTGTTTTTGTTATAAGGTCTTTGCTGTGTCTGATGATGAGAATATCATTGACATAAACGATATCATAGCAGGCGTGTGAGGATGTTACAATGTTTTTATTTAGAAAGAGATAGTCAAGATATGATGATGTAGTTAAAGTGAGGTTGTAGAGGATCTTACATAGTTTTATGCACCAGAGGAAGGGGCTTTGTTTTAACTTGTGGAGGTATCTAACGAGCTTGCAAACTTGTGAAGTGTCATCATGACATCCTTCAAGTTGTTTCATGTAAGTTTCTGTATCCATCTCACCGTTGACGAATGCGTTGTTGATGTCAAGTTCAAGTATCTTCCAATCATTGACTACTTCGAGGGAGAGCATCATTCATGCCATTATTTAGGAGCTCACTGGAGCGTAGGTTTCAAAGAAGTCCTTTTTGCAAATTAGGATGAAGCATTTTGCAACAAGGCAAGCTTACACTTATCAAGGCTGCAATCGACTTTTTTCTTCACACAAAAGACCCATTTGAATCAAATTGTTTGTTTTCCTAGGGGATGGTCGACAAGCTCTCAAGTGCCTTGACTCATGAGGCTGTTGTATTTTACATCAAGCGCCTTTCTGCAGCTTTCTCTGTGGGGCCTTGAAAGGGCTTTGTTGATGTTGGAAGGTTCTGAGGGTACATCCCTTACAGTCACAAGGGTGGTGAGATTGTGGGCGAGGAAGAATGTGTGGAAACTATCTTCTTCTACATGGATTATGCATGTTATGAGAGATGTTGTTGGTGCTGCTATATTGACATTTTTTATTTGTTGTAGGAGGCTTTGGAAATACTCCTTGTCCTCATTTCTTTGGTTCATGGATGCCTCCCTAAGCCTCCCCTCATTGCCCCCATCATTGATCAAGACAACCAGAGGAATTCCACGTAACTCATTATAATGATCAACTTCTTTCCTAACTACAAGGCGATGGCTGTGACCGTCCATTATGACAGATTCTACCACCTCCACTTCCTCATCATGTGGCTACTATAGGTTTGCTTCGATGAGTACCTCCATTCCATCTCTCCCAAGAAACATTGTTTGTGTAGAGGTGTCGTCTTTAAAATTCTTGCCTTTCCTTTTGTCTAGGTCTTCTAAGTGAGACTTTAATAGAATACATCATTGCTGCTACTGATTCAATGGCTCCTTGAAATTTCCTAGAGGAGCCAAGCCTTTTCATTGTCACTTTGCCTAATGTAAATTCTTCAAGTAGCTTTGTCGTCAAATTTATGTCTTTGTTCTTTGGCGACATGGTTGAGTGCCATGTAGTCAAATTTTCAGTTAGTGTTGACATCAACTTCTTGTTCTGCCATGCTGCATATGGAGTCGTTAAAGTGGGAAGATGGTCAGTGGGTAGTTGATTTGTTACCCACCTTACTTTTTGGGCTGTTACTAGCCACCAGGAGTCTTCGACTATAGCCAAGAGCAGCATGGTTTTGATCATCTCCCTCAAAGTCTGCTTTTGCCTTTCACCCACTCCATTCTACTATGGGGTGTGAGGTGTTCATTTTTTCTTTGATTTTGTGCTCTTTTAGGAAAGTGATAAAGTTGTTACCAGTAAATTGTGAAGCATTGTCTACACGTAGAATGTGTAACTTTGTCATGGCTTCGTGTTCCACTTGTGGAACGTACTCACGGAAGAATTATAGTAATGCGTCATGAATGAAGAGTGGATATATCCAAATATACTTTGTGGCGTCATTAACAAACACCACAAAATACTTGTGTCCAAAGGTACATTTGTTGAATGGTCCAAATATGTCCATGTGGACGAGGTGTAGATTCTTTGAGATGACGATCCTTGTTACCGGGGAGAAGGATTGACGTGCCAACTTTGATTAAACACATGGTTGAGAAGTGTTTTCTTGGTCATCTTTTAGAATGATGAGTCAATTTACGAGGTCAAGAGAAAGCATTTGCTAAAGCTCTTAGCTATTGACGTGTCCAAGTCAGATATGCCAACATTCTCGAGTCGTTGGATTTTCATGAGAAAGGCCGATGACTGTTGAAATTGGTTGATGCACACGATGACGGTGAAGTTGAAGTTTGATCATGTCGTTGCTCATTAGTTCTCGTCTTTTGATAAGTTCACTTGTGGTTGTGCTGAGGTAAATCTTCATGTCTTTTATAATGCAGCGTAGTTCTTTTATCATTAGCTTTTCCATGGAAATGAGGCTAACTAAGGTGTCAGGGTTGTTAAGAACATCGTTGATGGTGATTTCGATGCTTTGATAGCACAATCCACCAATGCCATTGGTGGGTACTCCTGCCATGTTTCCCACCATGACCATAGAGATTTTTGGGTATGGTTTGAAGTTGTGCAAAGTGTTAGGGTCATACGTAATATGTTCATTGCTACCGCTGTCCTAGTAGAAGATGTCCGGATGATGCAATGGCTGCTTCCTCTTTTAGGCACAGAGATTGGCGTTACAGGAGAAACTGTACTTTTGTAACACATTATATGATAATTCTTTTTTATGGTTCGGGTAGTCTTCCTCCTCATCCTTCACATCTTGCGTCTCCTCCTTGCTTGAGACTTGAAAAGCTTGTTTTTGCCTGGTAGGACCTCCTTGATGTCGTTTTCCTATCCTTAATAGTTTAACAATGGTCTTTTTTTGGTTGAATTTTTTGTTGCACGTAGTAGTATTTCTCAATGTGTCCCTTTCTTCTAGAATATTTGCGTGTCTGTGCAAGATTTTACATGGAGTTTTGGGCAGCAGGCTAAGGACTACGGTATCTGGTGATACGCGCTCAAATGTAGACAAGTACAATTTGGCTTGGCTTGATGATCCAAGAGATGAATTGGAGGCCATGTGTTTTCATTCACTTTGCAAGACATCTTGGAGCCACGGTGAGATGGATTAATGAGTGCTTGCTTGTTGTGCTGTTCAAGTTGCTTATCACATTATCCTTGAAGAAACATTGTGTTGACAAAGTTTTCACTAATGAGGTGAGGGTGTGTATAGCGAAGAATGTACTTCACATCTCTCCACTCGTCACCAAGGCCATTCATGATGAAGGACACAAAGATAGCTTCTAGAAAAGGTGAGTTAGTGACGGCGAGTTGGTCATGGATATCCTCTACTTTGTTGATATAAAATTTAACATTGCCCTTGAAATAGCTGGTGTGAATGTGGGTGACCCCTGTCAGAAGATCTGACTTCTCTATGGAGTCGTTTGATTGTTACTACTACTTGAGGCATTACCGTTAAGAATAGGCAGAAACAATTTTGCCTTTCTTCATCCCAAGAGCTTTCTAGATGCGTGGTACCATGCTCTTGAAAAAAAACTAAGGCTTCCATGAAATTGTGGTACTTCAACCGTTCAACATCATTTGGAGGGCACCTTAAGATAGAAGGTCTACATTTGTCATTGTACGACTACCACAACTTGTGTGGACAAGTTATTACTTCAAAATATAAAGTCCAGTGGGAGACATTGTAATTGTCAAACTTCTCTTTGCGGATCTAATCCACTTGTAGGGAATTGTAGATGGCATCTTAACCAGGGTTGGAAATTAGGGAGTTCGAGGCAAGGGATGCACTCCTTAGACATTAGAAAATGGGTTGCTAGTTATGGACTGAGATGCTGCAAGATGGGCTGCTTCAAGATGAAGACTTGCAAGATGAGTCGTTGGAGCTGCATGAGGATTTGCTGATGCTACTACTTGTGCATATTAATGTATGAGGTTAATGATGAGAGTTTTTGCTTCTTGCAATAGGTGTGAGACCATCTACTGCACCTATAATTTGGTTGTAGATAGGTTCTCTTCAGCTTGTTTACATTGCATACTCTCTTGCTCCCTATGCATGTGTGTTTCTTGCATCTGACGGTTGAATTCATTAAAACGTTGGTTATTGTGAGCTTCAAAGTCTTGGAGATGTAGTTCCGTCTATTGAACATAGAAAGTGGGGAGCGCAGAGATTGTCGCCTACCGTCGCTCTTGACCATGTTGCATTTCGTGCATAAATTCTTGCTGCTTTAGGTATTAGAAGTCTTCCACTTCATCCATTTCGTTTTCGGTTCTTCCATCTGTTATTGTAATTGGTCACTGTTTGTCACCCCACTATGATACCATCTGAAGAAAACTAAAATATTTGCAGGTGAAAGAAAACTTAGACATAAGAAATAGCACACATCATAAGAAAATTCATATGTTTATGAAGGATACATACATCACATATGGTTTTGTACATATTTCCCAATGCAGATAGCTAGCTCTCAAACTCAATCTAGAAAACAGAAATGATATAGTAGTAGAGGTTGAAGCTGTAAAAGTTGAGCCGCACACCAAGTGCTGAAGACAGGGCTTGGATGTAGTTGAACTACAGGGCGCCCCTGTAGGATGTCGTTCTACTATTGGACCTCAATGACGATATAGTATGTACACTATAAGTAGTACTTGGATAGTTGAATGACTTGGCTTTGAAGTAAAATCTGAAAGGCTTGATGGAAGATCTCTTGCTTTGAGAAAGTCAAGGCATGATAGACTTAGTGGCCTGGCCACCCTTAAGTAGGTCTAGAAGACCTTTGCAGATGCTTCTTCTCCAAGGAGTTGTAGGAAGTTACATAACTACCTGGGTGGTTACATAACCACCTAGGCAAGTCAAAGGATCACCTAGAAGCTAAAGGGTCACCACTCCCTGAAGGGTTACCAAGAAGATGAAGGGCAACCTCCAACTGAAGGGTCACCTAGGATCTGAAGGGTCCCTAGCTGCTAAAGGGTCTCTGGAGGTTGATGATGCATAGGTAGGTGAAGGGGCATTGGCCAACAATGACATGGCAATTGATAAGATATGAGCTCAGTGACTTGGAGGAAATTACAAAACTATTTTAGGATGTTGAGAAGGAGATTTAAGTGGAACCTAGCTATTGAAACTGGTATTTGTCAATTATGTCACTTTCTCAAAGAGAGAAAGGCTTGGTGGCCTATTCGTTTTAAGAACCCTTCTCCTTTAATGACGCAAAAATATATAAGAAACATGAAATAGGGAGATTTTGTGAGAAAGGCTAGGTATAAAGTTATACAAAAGAAAAATTATACTAGATTCAACCATTTAAAATACTATGCACTTTTATTTAGAAGCTCAATCAACCGTGAGCTTCATCATAACTCACAAAAGATCAATCAGAGATAAATTTAACATGTAAAGACCATAATGCCTCAACACATACAAAAACATCGACAAACACTTTACGGTGGGCTTATGAAAAAAATATATATTTTGACATTATATAGGAATCTTCGAGAGGCAACAAATTTGGTGATTGACGATCTCCAACCCTCAAGTTGTCCCATCTCCCTGTACCGAATCTGCTTGCCTCAAGCCATGTGAATCGAACCACAATACAATCCCCAACCATAAAAGTGACAAAACTTCAGGTTCCATTCCATCATCAATCCTAAGAGAAATAAAAACTTGACGTTTGAGAATTGAAATGCATAGCGATATATCATCCTCAAGCAATCTCGTCTAGAATAAAAAACGAAAACAACCTCATAAAAGCGATGTGGTCTCAACCACGCTAAACAGAGAGATTTAAGTGTGTTTTAAGGAGGAAATGAAATTACAAAAATGAAAACGTTCAAAACATTACCAATTACATGATGGCATATCATATGCATTGAAAAGGGTTCTCAAGTATACCATAGACTAAAATGGTAGCCCATGTGGAATATTATTGACTGATGTTTTCACTAATAAGTAAAAAACGTGAGATAAATGCATACATTGTTTTTAAATATTTTTTTGGAATATGCAAGGTAAAAATGTGAAGAGAAAGCTTCATTAAGATCCCACTTTTTCTCCTTTATGAACAATCCTTGCCAAAACCTTCAACCGAGCTTTTGTTTTAGTCTAATATGTAAACCCTAAAGGGTATGGGCATATGTTATTTTGTATTTATTTAAAAGAAACTTTACAAACATTTAGAAAAAAAAATACCGAATGAAAAAAGATTAAATATAATAAGTCCCTTAAAGAATATGCAAGGTATTTATTTCTTGTGACATTAATTCACGCTATTTCACTACTTTTTCATAAGTTTTTAATAGCAATACAAGTAAAAATAAAGTAAAAATGAAGAGAAGACAGCAAAATACACATACAAACACACAAACACACACATACACAAACAAACACACAAACACACACACACACACACACACACAGACAAAGTGTGTGTGTGTGTGTGTGTGTGTGTGTGAGAGAGAGAGAGAGAGAGAGAGAGAGAGAGAGAGAGAGAGTGAGATAGAGTGATATAATCATAAAACAAGAGGGCCTAAATTTGATAGATATTGTTGGGCGACATAGCATTGAAGAGAAAGGTAATGCAATTCCTTCTTCTTTGCAAAATGTGAGTATGGATCACATTGGAAAACTACTTACTACTTATTTTTCCTTTTTCATGAGGTCTTCATTAAGACAACTTCATAATCATGATAAGAAAATAAATCCGTCATGAAATTATGTTTAAGATAAAACTGTATTTTATACATACAAAATTTATATGTTTTCCCATTCTTTAATATGATTGGAAATTTTCTATTTTGGATCTTCACACCTTCTCCATGAAGAGAGACACTAAGTTTGATATTACAACTAATTGATTATTAGTCATTTTTACTTAGTTAAGCAGGAATTTAGATTATATGAATGCATTAAACATAATGATTGGTTGGGGAGGTATGGTTATTTTTTTTCCTTTTTATACACACTTTCATGTGTGTATAAGCTTGTGCATATATATATGATGTTTCTAGGAAGGTCAACTGCATTAGAGCATATGTCTATTCACTTTATTCTTAATGTAAATTATTGAATAGCAGGTGACAATTATTTTTAGAAACAAATTTGAATGTCGTACGTTATTGCAGTTATGTGAGTATAATTATATTACTTAGGTCTGATAATTTCTCATATTTTTGTTTTTCTCCGCTTTCTTCTATATGAATGCATGTAGATGTTCGAGTTCTTTGGGAAAGTATATTACATAAATAAATGGGTTTGTTCACATGTGAATTGATAAGGTTATGTTCTTAACATAGATGTAAAGATCAGGAAAAATGGATTGTTACATCTGTTTCACAAGTACATTACAGGTTTGTAAAGAATAGATCATTTTGGCATGTTTTCTTTACTAATTCACCATTGATTATAGATGTGTTGATCGATGAAAGGCATTTAGGTATGGCTATTGTGAGCATGCACTTTGTTAATTACGTACATTTAGAACCCAAAATCCAACCACAATTGGGTCTTGTTTTGTGAAAAGCAAAAGAGAAAAAAGCAGTATTCCGAGTTCATTGGCGAAACACACCAAGAATAGCACATCAAAGAAGGCAACCCCCCCAACTGATTGTATATGGGGTGTGTATCTATGCATGTATCTAGTGGACTTCACAAAGAATGCACAAATGTACACGTTAATTAATCTGAGTATTCTCTTTTTCATCATTTCTCTCGTTCATGTACATTCATGTATATTGATTAGCCAACTCTAAAAAGACTCTTCGATACATTCACCTTATACACTTGCCACCTAGAGGGGGGAGGGTGGTCATCTACATATTGGCTCGATCTCGCATCTGATTCCCCCCTAACCTGGAAAGTTTATTGGGTAAATGTATTGGGTACTAAACATTCATACGTATGGGCTAGACAAAAGATCACTAGTGAACATGCTATGGCTTCGTCCATGAACACTCTTCCTTTGATACTGTTGCATCGATGGATGTAAATTGATTGAAAAAAAATTTCTTGGTGCGAACTCGATTCTTTGACATTCCATCTTTGATGCTGTTTATTTCCATGGGATGTGTGAGGTGTATTGCAAAAAACAAAATGGAATTGAGCACATGAAAAGCACCCTAAATTGTACTATGGTTATTGCAGGCGCCCCGTCCCCCCACCTGTAGCCCCTTACTATATATGGAAAGTGTATCTAAGCATGTCTTTGGTGGACTTAACAAACCATGAACAAATGTACATGTAGACATATCGATGAGTAACTTCGTCCGCATTTCTCTCATTTTCATACATTCATAATTTTAAACTATCCCTCGTTAAACATAGTATTCGCTACATTCATCCAATACACTTATCACCGGGATGGGAGGGGGTGTGATCCACTTGATACTTGCTTGACCTTGTGTTGGGTGATTACATTGGATAGTGATCCCCCCAACCCCTCCCCAAAATTTAAAAAGTATTGGGTGATTGTATTGGATAGTGAACGTCGTCATGTATGTGTGGAGCGAGAAAAACATAACTGGTCAACAACATATGTTGCATCTTCGACAAACATCTTGCCTTCAATACGACTTACTCCATGGATATTAACTTATTCAATAACTACTTGCACTATGCGAGGTCATATTCAAAGTCGTTCTTGCAATGGATAGGTATATGAACATGGTGAACCGAAACAGGGCCTTTCCACCATGCTAAAAAATCTTGTTTCGCCCCATCGCCCCTTCAAGAATCACGTATGTGAACTGTTTTACGAAGTTCATTCGGTAGATTGTGGTGTATCTTCACACATATTCCTTTTCAAAGTCTATAATGTCTAATGTAATTTCTCGTACAGAAGGATTTGTAAAAGTTCTAGGCCCCTTCCCTACTAGTTTTTTTGGGTAGGGCTACTTAGCTGTCAGACATAAGCTTCGATATCGATGCCCACGGCGTAATTTATGATATATTTATAGAAACAAATACGAATGTCAATGTATTTCAGGGATGTCCCAAAAACACTTTGCCAACATATATGTACATGTATTGATGGACGTGAATGCAACATTAAACAAAGCTTGTTTGTGAAACACAACACTTCATGGACAAAACACAGGTTAACAAATGAATGAAAGCAACATTAAAGACAAAAACGAGACGTGTTGTTGTCAATGTCCCAATTCTTACGGTCGTCAAGACTATTAAGGCCACTTAAGGTCTCTTGAGCGGCAATCATGTTACTGGTGACGGTCGAGTTTTACTCACACTCTTGATCATACATTGGATTTTCCTTCTGTGTTCAACCTTGTCACCTCTACACGTAATTTTGCGGTAGGTCTTGTAACGTAAATACTCTTACAACCATTTATGTATAAAAGCAAAAACTATGTCATTCCTTGCCAATTGTTTCTCTTGATTGCGTAACACAAACGTTTCCATATGTTAAAGTACACGATGTTCATAGGAACAATCCATTTCATTTGGAAAGGCGTGTTAAAGATAATACGTTTAGTACACATTATGAAGAGAAACTTCTACCGCATCCCTTTGGTATTTCCAAACGTCTTCCTAACATGTACACATGTGATGTAGACACTCATATGAGTGTATCTTTTAAGGGTGATTAGTCATAAATGTAGTTGGGTTATCTTATAATATGTAAGACCATATACATAATCAACAGCCAAATAGATAATGTAATTATGGACCATTAGATATGTTGAAAGATGCCAAAACACTTATTGCCAGCAAATATATTCATTCTTCTTCTTGTTGGACACATATTTGTAAACGGTTAGGCAAGCCAAGGTCTCATCATAAGGGGTGTGAGGCATGTCTTAAGACTTAGTGTGAAGAAGCTATGGTGCATACATATATGATAATGTTAGAATTTTCATTTTCCTTACATGCAATTATAGGGCACTCATAGTAATTCACAATCTAAATGATAAGAGAGAAATGCATAATCATTTAGAACATTACTAACCCCTTCCACATATTTCAAGTGGCTATGATAACAATGGTTGTTAAATCAATCATGGAGGTGTCAATTACAAATTTCATGAAAAAAGGTCCTTACAAAACATACATCCACTCATATCTCGGGTTTTTACGGTGATAGATTAGACATGCTTAAGCGCACGATGGCATGGAGACCATGTTAATGTTTCTACTACATACCGTTATGTTAAGTGGCCCTTTAAATTCTACCTATCATTTTAAGGTTAAAGCTTTATCTTTACGATTAGTGAACAACATTGATCCTTTTTTTCTAAGAAAACAAATTTATGAATCTCTGTAACTACAAGTATGGATAATTTGATTTTCAATTCATCTCATACACGTCAACTAACCTACTCCAAATTTCAATTAATCCGTTAATCTTCATCAATTCAGAATAAATTTCTGAATTAATTACCTTAAAAGATAATTTTATTGTTGTGTTCGAAACAAACAAATTAGCGGTTGCCTGAAGTAAAGGGTTGAGATTTTAAGTTGGTGTTTAAACTACATACGTGCCATATGCGGTCATCATGTGTTCAAAATGTTCTTATCGTCACCATCAAGATCAATTCAAAAATTGTTGAGAGATGGTTTACTTAATGTACACGGGCTTGTTCACTTGTTTGATACATTGACCTCTTGCTCAACTTACAATGTCATGCAGATTCCTTATAACATGAGTGAATAGCAAGTTTGGACCAACGTTCTATGATCATGCAATTCCTTATGGACTTTCTATCCCTTAAAAAGGGATAAATCCTTTTGAGGCAGATCACAAACGTTTTCAGGAGATGCCACTTCTTTATTAGATTACAGATGAAGGACACTCTCACAGTTTCTAATAGAAACCATGATCCATAATATCCATCATTGTTCCTAAAAAAGTAGCAAGTTTGAGGTTTTATATTTTATCTTCTCTCACGTAAACACTTGTTGCAATTATTATTCTTCATGATGGTGGATTTGAGCATATTCTAGATCTTACTAAGTGAAAATTGTGGGGAAACATCAAAGAGGTGCTTCAAACCCGTTTAGGCTTTGAAGTTTTAGCAACTCATACAAACACTCCTTCATTGCGGAATTATTTGGTCTTAACTTTCTTTCTTAGGCACCACCAAATCATGTCCTCTGTCTTTTTATGGAAATAATGTCATTTAAGTGGAGTCATGTCACCAGATGGATGAATGTAGTCCAGTTTCAATAGTAGGAAAATGTGTTTCAAGACCTTACATTAAAATACGGTCATATTCTCCCACAAAGGTTCTCGATAAATATGGATGCATAAATGTGGGTTTCGTCAATTCAATAGAAAAATATGTGGGTTCCATGCCATGAATGAAGGGGTAAATTTTATGAATTCAACAATATTGTGACCTACTTCATCCTCAATTGATAGTAATCACAATGAAGGAAAGTCTTTATCACATGTCATGCTCAGTTAAGCATAAGCATGGTTAGAAAGTATCAACATTCATTTTTTGATTTATTGGGACTTAATATAATTATTTAAACCTCTTGAAAAAAATTATAAGCTTTTTTAATGGAAAAAAATATCAAAAATATCAATTGAAAATTTATATTCAATGTTCCTTAAGTACTTACCGACTTGAATTGGTGGTAAAACAAAGATGATGTGAGATTCGTAATTTCCATTGCTTAAAGAAAATGAATATCTGGAAAAGACTTGTTTATAAATCAATATCAACTTAACGAGTAAGAGAAACGCCTGGATTACACGCATGTCACTTTATCACCAGATTCAAGGTGGTTTTCTAAGTTCTCCCCATTCTCATAGATGCATCTAGAGTTTGTTGAAAATTGAAGGGTTTATCTAGGCCGCCTAAAATGTGAATTCGAGAGAAATCATCTCCATCATGCCCCCATTTAAAAAAAAAATCGCCAGGCTTCCTCCAAAGTATATGGCGACCTTATCTGAAATCGAAAAATGGCTAAACCTTGGAATATGTTCGAAATAGGTTCACTGAAGACCAGAATCAAAATCTCGAGGTATGTATTTCATTTTCCGGCTCAAATGTGTGTCTCTTGTATATTTTCCGCTAGATCTGAGCCAGTTGTCTTTTCCAGTCATTCATATGCTGTAGAATATGTAGAAGAGTTTATCTTTATTCACTTGTTGTGCTTCCGACCGTGGAGTTTGTTTCATCGTTGGACGATCAGCTTTTCGATAGTTGAACCCGGCTTTCAGAGACGCGTGTTTTCTTGTTTTTTTTGCATTTTCCTAGCCCTGCCGCATTTGCAGGACGCCACTGTTCACTGTGTCCCGAAAGTACTTAATACAAGGGGGCTTTTTTTCTATTCACCTGGAGCGGTGGCGTTATGATAGCATGCTCCCCGGAACTGAGAGGAAATATGTCGAAAGAAGAAGTTCACTTCGGCTTTCTCGGAATGACGATTCGTGGTTGTTTGAAGTTATCGATTTTCTTCTGCGATAATCATTCTTCAACGGAACCGTTCTGAAGATCCATATTCGTGTGCTCACTGTCTATTTCCAATACATAATGGAGGCTCGATTTTCGATCATTGAACGACATTGTCTTGCACTTCTCAAACGGCGACGTTCGAAAAGTGTAGAGACCATTCTATTTTCGAGATGTTTTTAACATCGTATAGCGACGACGAGGCAAGATCTGTGAGGCGAATGCCAGTTTGTTACGAACGTCCACTACATCTTTTTCAACAAATCCTCTCAAAACAAAAGTTTTCATTCGTGACTTGAAATTCAATCGAAAATATGTTAGGCTGTTGTACCGCCAAAATTATGCTTCGGCATCATTGAATCATTTGTCTCATCCGCTCAAACATTCTTCTTTGTTGCTAATTTGTGGATGAAGTTTTGGTCGACGGTTCCGAGTGGCCAATCTGATAGCACGTCGGTGGAGAGTGTAGTGTTTTAATGAACAACGCCACGCGGACAACCTAATGGTGACGCGTATACATACCGATTTCTTTCACTATGACTGGTCATTGACGTATGATTTTCGGTCACTGGAAAGATTCTTTCAGATGGCTGTACTCTTGTCATGTTCACTGTTAGTTCAGGGGCCGTTTAGGTTCAAACTATGCTTCCACAGTTGGCCGAACGCCAATCGTTTACAGGAAGAGGTCCAGAAAATAAAAATTGAAGGCCGAGGGGATCGACCCTTGTCGTGCACACGAATACGAAAAAAAACTGCAAAGCGAGGCTGGCCCTCGGCCGGCGATGCATTCGGAGACGGCCGCCCATCCCCGAATCCATCGCCGGCCGGTTGGCAGCCTGGCGGCCGGCCGGGTCTTGACGAGTGGAGAGGTGGTCCCCGAGCACGAACCTTCGCGCTGGCGGGGAGTCCCCCCCCCGACGTGCCTCGCGTCCTTCCCCGTCCCCCCTAGACGATCGCCTTGCTCCCTACCCCTTCACCTCCCGACACAGCCCAGACCCCCATTTTCGCATAAACACGCGTGGGCGACGCTTAGTCCGCTTCTGCGAGCAGCACATGCTCGCTATTGCCCAAGGCTCTGCCGAGGGCAACTCACGTGTCAAGGGCTCGCATGGACACCTAAACGACAGCGTGATTGACTATGCACTACTGTCCTATTCACTTTGCCCTTGCTCCCTCACGATGCTAGAACACACTGCAGACTCAGACCACTGTGCTTTCTCCCTCGTCACCCCTCTCACCATTCCTTACACTTGCCCACCTACACCTTTCTCTTGGAAGAAATTCTTAAAATGTTACCCCCTTGCCCTCTCCACGCCTCCAGTCCAAACCCTCCTCCAAACAACGTCAACGATGCCCGAGCTACCACAATTCTCNCTCGCACGCCCCGTGGTGGTCGCCTCTCTGTCATGCTGCACATCGTGCCTACAAATCCGCTTGCCGCTTGTCCCCACACTCCCCCCACACTGCTCGCCTCATGCTCGCCTATCGTCGGACTTGTAAAGCTGCCAAAGTCGAGTATCATGCAGGCTCCTCAACCCGTACAGTCCACCTATTTACTAGTAACCCACGAGCATTTTGGCGCTCCTTCTCTACCGCGAGCTCACCACCAGCCTCTATCCCACCCGCACAATGGACCTCCTACGCTACAACACTGTTTGCACGACCAGCCCTCCAGCCTGCAATTGAACCTCCTCTCTATCCACAGCCACCGCTACCTGCCGCTGACTTCACCCAACAACCAGTCGTGAGTCAAACCGTAGAAGAGACACTGGACCGAATGCGTAGGCGTAGAGCCCAAGACACCCATGGCCTAAGGCTTGAGCACCTCCTCTCACGTGAGCTTGTCCCC
>SZWC01001963.1:74574-115560 GCA_023375785.1 Penium margaritaceum | reverse complement strand
GCACTACTGATACCCCCAAGGCTCTCCTATTTTACCAGACTGTGGTACCTCGCTCCCCTGGCCTACCCCCCTATCTTTCTCTTCCCATGCCCTCCTTCCACGCGCGTGCCCTCTGGCAGCTTCGTACATCCAGCCTCCCCTATGAGCTCTACCTCCCTCTAGCATCGCGCCGCTGTTCTGCTTGTCTGGCCACCCAGTTTCCTTATCCAGCGTTGCACTTTGTGCGGGACTGTCCAGTGTTTTATGAGGTGCGGGGTCGGTTTCCCTGTCTCTTTCCTACTGATCTGCGGTGCTTCTCGCTAAAGGACTTCCTCTCTTTCGAGGACCAGGCCTGCTTGGCGTCTTGTGTAGCAGGTATGCTCCAGGTCTACTACAGCTACCACAGCAGCCCCAACTTGCAGCAGACACTGGGTTACCCGCATCGACCCCGTGCTCCCCCTCCCCTGCGCCAACGCCACATCCTCAGCATCTGTAGCCCAGGATGACAGCCGCTAATCAATCAATATGGTGGATTCGTATGGAGCGAGCTCGCAGCATGTAGCAGCCTTCTGGCCGCCGCGCAGCTGAGCTCGGCATTTGTGATATGCCGTTACTAGGCCTCTTTGGCCACCATTGGCATGTCGCTCTTATTGCCCTCGTGTGCTCAGTCCCTCCCCCCCTCAGAATCTCGCTAGGACTTCATTTGCTTTGACCCCTGTGTGCTTCTTTACACTTGACAGTGGGCACATGCATGCCCCTCTCCATGTTTGTCGTGTGTGGATGTCCCTCCTGACTCTCACTGTCACATGTGGCTCTGTGCCACCGTCCATTCCCCGTGGAGGGGTAGCGACGATAAACATAATAATCTATCTATCTATCCCCCCGAGTCCCCAAGTCCCCTCGACGGGGGACCGCAGGGTTGCGGGAACCTCATGTACATCCCTCCACGATTCAAGGCTCTCTGCACCAAAAAAACAATTGACAGCTGAGAGTCCAGCGTTTGGATTTCCACACACAGCCGGGACCACACGGTTGAGTGGTTCACACAGCCGGAATCGACGGCCTGTGGGACTTGGCGTCAAGAAGCGCGGTTCGACTGGCCCAGCCCTGCCGTCGATCCTTGCGTTGACCACACAGTTTGTTAGGTCAGAGGCCCATGTGGTGAAATCCAAACCAAATCTGAATCCCATGACTTGGCACTCGTTCCTGAGGCGAATAATTGTGTTATTGAATGCGCATCACTCCAAGTTGGTCAACATCCGATAAATTCATTTGGATAAATCTATACGGACTGCTTGATTTGACCCTTCCTTTGAAGCGGAGTCATGCCCGCGTTTTCTCGTTAGTCCGCGATGTTGCTTTTTTTCCTCGTCAAGTAGGAAAGCCGAAAATCGATGCGCTATTCTCTCGTATGCCTGTTTTCGACCAGGCAAAGGAGATGGTGGCAGCCACCGACTACAGCAAGAAATCTAGTTGCCAAACATCGAGGCAAATAGTCGCGACAAACCGGAACCGAACATGAAAGATGTCTGGACGTTTAATGAATAAATATCAGACATGCACGAATATAGAACAGTGCGCAAGCATGGCCGATCAATGAAATGTCGCCGACCGATCATATCAGATCGATAGTAACTTTCCATTACAAATATGAAAAGGTTTTTCCTCTTCGTATCTGTTCCTCCCCTTTACAAATAAGAACAGTGCGGCATATTTTGTACATCAGATTCCTAAGTCGACATTTTCTATGTATGTGCACATGAAACAGGTCCCTGCCAACGTCAAGATCTTCGCTCGACAGTTATTATACGTGCGGGGGTTTGCGGCAGCTCGGATGTATCTGCCTGTGAGAGAAACAAAAAGGTTTTTTCCTTCTTATGGAGGGTTACTATGTAACCTTGTGCACACTTTGCGTGCAAAACCTACCTCTTGTTTTCTGCTGGCGTTCGCAGACACTGCAACGTAATGCATGTCATGATTTGTCACGATCCCCACGTAACATATTATATACTGTCAAGTACCTGAAACCGGGGGAGTGACCATATATCCACAAATTTATTGATCTCTCTCTCCATATCCACGTTTAGCACATTAACCACGCCATATCCAAATCTGGGATTTTCTAACTCTTTATTAACGATATATCCGTTGACATGCCAAAAACACGTTACATCCAAATGAAAACACAACGTCGATGTCGCATGCTTTCTAGCGGCAGCATGCAAACTTTGTCAGACATGAAAGAAAAATCACAAACCCCTCACTAGAGTGGTTTGTGACTTTTCTCACAAACTTTTGCATGGGTTTTGAGTGGGGGGTTTGAAACACCCCATGTGTTGAAAGGGAACCTACAGGGCCACACTAACACAGGGCCCATCAGGAGCCCGCGCAAAAATAGAACCCTTAAACCCCGAGTGTAATTTGGGGTAGGGTTTGAAAGCGGTTTGTAGGTATTAAAATGGTTTTTTAAGTAAATATTCAAAAAAATGTTTTTTTTTGCTTGATTGCGATCGAGCGATTAGCCTTTTTTTACTTGCAAACCCCCATTCGCAAATGTAGGGTATTATGTTTGCGCGACCTCTGCCCGCATTAACATAGAAAACCCTAAATACGCAAACGTAGGTTTTCAAGTGCCAAAAAAAGGGATAATCTCTCGATCGCGAATCTTGCAACGCCAGTGGTGACACATCACCCTTTTTGCTTTACTCGATCGGCAACTTGCGTCGCCGATCGGGCATGGCCATCAAAATGGGTATGGTGTAGGTTTTTGCGATATGATGTCGTTAATATTCAATTTACGGACATCTCACGCTTATATTGAAACTTCTGCAAATATGTCAACTATAACGCCCGTCTAAAACACGAGATGATACGTAAATTGGGGACATCCAATACAAGACAGAAATATAACTCCCTATGTTGTCATGGAGGGAACTGTGCGGTCAATGTACCAAGATCATGATCAAGACAGAGATATGCAAGTGCATTGCAGTATATATGGCTATTGAAGTCTCATTGGCCACTCACATCTCTATGCCCTTTTGTCTCACTCTTCATGGCATACACACATGTACAAATTGAGTGACCATGGCCTTACCTGGGGAGATGTCACACATGCATGCCCTGGCTGCTGGCTCGAGCTTCATTAAGCAGGCGCGGATCTACCCAGGAGTGCTCTCTGGCACATGAATGACCGTCACTTAACCATCTTGTTCTGATATGGTTGGTTCCTGGTGTAGAGAATGCGGCCCTGGCGATCGCAGCTCGACTGATGTAACGTGTGAGGCGATGTTGGCGGTGATGGCAGCAAGAAGGGTGAGGGATGCTGCTGCGTGTTCGTTGGCCTCAGCCACTCTTTCCATAATGGCCTGTGTAGGTGCATTCCTCTCGCCTCTCTACCCCGTTCTCCTTCACTCTACATCATGTCCTCATCATGCCAGGTCCAGAACGAACCATAAAGGCATTTGAAGTTGCCCTTAGCTAGGCATAGACAGCTCGCCGCAAAATGGAAGTAGAGCCACAACAGGGACTGGAAGCACAAAAGGAACTTGCCACCATAGTGGCAAACCTAGTCATAGAGCGCTTCCGCGCCGCCCCGAGCATTGCTACTCATCTGCCCGATGAGGAGAATACCTCTGCTGATTCCATTGTTCCTCCTAGCAGTGTTCCCAACTCCTCTTCACCTACCCTCTCAACTGCCTTCTCTCAGGTCCTCTTACCGGTGAGGCAGAAGGACTTCGAGGATCTACTACTTTAGTTCACTTCCAAGTTGACCTTCTCCTCTTCGGAAACCCGCTTCTGCGCATGGACACATGGTGAGCTTCTGTGGGAGTCCTACTCTCCAGCCAAGCCGCCGTTTGTTCCTCAACCTGCTGAGGTGGCCCGTGCTATTTGTGCTCTTATCAACGCCGGGCCTCAGGGTCTCCTCGACGATATAGGTACATACGATACAGACCCAACCCGTGGCACTCCTGCTGATCCAAGTGATGCCGACGCACTCATTCGTCGTTACGCGACTGTGACTAGACATGCTACGTAGAGTGCCCTCGCTGTGTAGTTCAACACACTCCACATGCAGGCGGATGAGACTGCCGATGAGTATTGGGTACAAAGTCTACGCCTCTTGCTTGACCTGGGCAAGGTAGCATGAGGCCCTCTCTCTCCTTGCTTGTCCATTGTTGTGGGCCTCATTCCCAAGCTCTCTAACCTGTATCTGCATGTCTCTCAGGCTTAGCTTGAGCTTTGCTGCTGCCCCAGTCCCTACCAATTCTCCTCGAGGGAACGTGTCACTCTATGAGTTTACTACCGCTCGACTCACCAATTGGTAGAGCAAATTACAAAACAAATGCACGCATCGTGCAGCTCTTGTTGTGGTGACAACCTCCTCCTCCTCATCCTCTACAGTAGCCGCCTCCACCCCCTCTTCTCCTTCTACCATAACTGCTCACACCACCCATAGTACTCCCCGTGGGTGAAGTGGTGGATCTGGCGTTGGTGGCAAGGGCCGTGGGATTTTTCAGAAAACAACCCCCGGGTGGAGGCAGTTCCAACGTACCCCGACAGGTCTGCACTTTGTGTCTACGACTTTCTGTTTTGGTGCGGGTTCTTAGACTAAGTGTGAGCTTTATGGTCGCCTCATGCTATGTTTCTGGGAGTGGAAGACAGTTGTGAGATGGTCACATTTGTGAAGGGAATAACGCGATGTTGCATTTGTTTTTTAATATGGAAATGATTTGAACATTTGTAAGGGAGAATTTGCAAAGGGAATAACGAAATTCCTGAGCTTTTCAACTCACAAAACTGTATGCAGTTCGGATCACTGTAGCTTCCAGTATGTTAGCCGAAGCGCGGCACCCCAAACAAGCCGCTCAATCGGCGGCACGCATCATGTTGCCCGCCGAGGCGCCTTCACACATTAAGGACCCATCAAAACGTCATTCTGGAGGCGTAGATGACCTTACAAATAGTGGTGGTGTCCCTCGTGTATTTGGGATCTGTTTTGTTGAGTTAATTGAGTTTGGTGATGGGGATTGATGTGGTTCAAAACGTGTTCGCAGACGTCCAGTCGGAATTTTGAAAGTCTCGAGTAACAAACTGTACTACTGAGTTTCACAATCTGAGTCAAGATTTGGGCCATCCCTTTATAACAAACAGCACTACTGACATTTGGCAAATCATCCAATAGAAGCCTCGGTAGCCTTCCGGAGCAAAATCCCCAGATGGAATTTAATTACTCGTTCCGGTCAATTATTCATTGGCAGTCGAACCGCGGCCGACTCCTAGAGCTACTACCCACACCCCCACTTTGGAAGCCCACGTCTCCCTCGTTGCGAACCCAACTCTGGTGAAACAGCTTCCACCAGATTGAGTGACGCGTCAACTTTTAGAGGAATTCCTCCATTTTAGGATCCGAGCAATCCTTGAGCCACTAGATCCAATTGCAAGGAATTTCCTCTCTCTGATAGCTCGTTGGTGCCTCCCGGTGCCGCACTTGGACATGCAGAGGGATAAATATTCAACATTCTCCCCCTTGCACCTGTCATGCCCGCTGCTCCTGCTTGCTCTCACTCATCTTCCCCTGCATCCTCCAGCCCATCATAGCTTGTCGTCCCAAGCCCGGCCATGCTTGTCGTGTGCCGGTCCACGGATTGTGCTTTGGTCAAGGAATCCACAAGCATGTTGTGCTTGCTGAAATGTTGTACAAACACCTGTCCCTCTTCAACCATGTCCCGTGCATAGTGATAACGCATGTCGATATGCTTCATCCTCCTTTTTTGCGTCGGGTTTTTTGGCCAGCGAGATGGAGCTAGTGTCGTCCTCTTGTACCACCGTAGGCTCCTGCTACGGCATGCCTAGCTTTCCCAGCAACCTGCGGAGCCACACCGTCTCCTTGACCGCCTCAGCCAGCGCGATGTACTCTACTTCCACTATGGAGGTGGCGACACAGTCCTGCTTCCTATGCACCACAAGAACGCTATACAAGCGAGGAAGAAACATAGCCGTATGTGGAATTTTGCTTATCCACATCGCCAGCATAGTCTGCACCTCTATAGTAGACCAGACAGAAAGGGCCCGCCCGCCCCTTTCTGTCGAACCTCAGACGTGCATGCCGCGTCGCCTGCAGGTAGCGGAGGATGTGTTTGACTGCCTGCCAGTGTAGTGGCCTTGGCAGATTCATCGAGCACAAAATCACGTAGAGTGAAATGATTTGATGGAGCTATTTTTCGTGCCGCACGTACACGCTGCGATCTGATTTATAGCGCTTGAAGCCGAGTTATGCCATGAAGCTGTCCATTTATTTTTACCAGCATCTGGGCGATTGTTCCAGCCCGTACAAGGACTTCTGTAGCTTGCACACCATGCCCTCCGGCACCTCCACCCCCTCTGGCTCCTCCATGTAGATCTCCTCATCTATGATGCCATTGAGGAAGGCCGTCTTCACGTCCATTTGGTGGAGCTCCATGTCCTTTGCGGCCACCACTACAAGGATCGCCCGGATGCTTGTGAACTTGGCGACGGGAGCGAACGTCTTATTGTCGTGCTTATCCTTATGTTGTGCGTATCCTTTTGCCACCAACCGTGCCTTATATTTGTCAACCATACCTTCCTTTGTGAAGTTGGTCTTAAAAACCCTGTTTGAGTCGATGACATTGGCATCTTTCGGCCTGTCAAGCAGCTCCCACGTATCCTTTTCCATGATGGACGCCAGCTCCGATTTGATGGCTTCATCCCATTGATCCCATTCGGGCTGCGCAAGGGCCTCTTGCAGGATAGTATGCTCCGTTAATACAGCGAGCATGCACCGCGTCATGCGGATCCATCGACCAATGCTTGCGTCGAAGCACTTTCCCGCTTTCTGCTGCCTCCACCTACGGCACGACAGTTTTGGTGGAGCATCGTCGCTCCGCTACGATCCCTCCGACTTCGCACGCCCCAGTGAATCATTGACCAGATGGCTCCCTGAGGATCTCTCCCGCTCTGGCAAAACATCGTTCGGATGGACGACGCGTTTAGTGGATTTTCCACCGATGTCCGATGCACACTCCGCCGGGAGTGCACGCCTTGGCAACCTTGGTGCCTCATCCGCCGGATCCTTCGGGTGGATCTCCTCATCAGCTTGATCGTCATCGGAGTCCTTTGTGTCGGCTGCCACAGCTAGTGCACCGTTGTGCTCTGATGCCGCATCCTCAACTTCGGCGTCCGCCGGCTCCATCTCGTAGTCAAGGAGCTGGAACCATTCCCTCGCCTTTAGAGATTCCACCATACCCACATTGTTGCTGCTGATGTAGCTCTACTACTCGACAAACTCAATGTCTCGGTTGTGGATTACCTCCTCCTTGTGTATATCGTAGAGCTGGTACGTCTTATGCATGCTCTCATGGCCAAGGAAGAGATACAATTTTGCCCGTGAATCCAGGTTGTTGCCGTGCCCTTGTGCAGCCTGTACCATTGCGTGCTCCTTGCACCCGAACACGTTCGAGTGTGC
Source organism: Penium margaritaceum (assembly GCA_023375785.1). NCBI lineage: Eukaryota > Viridiplantae > Streptophyta > Zygnematophyceae > Desmidiales > Peniaceae > Penium > Penium margaritaceum. Next base: position 108,095 of record SZWC01001963.1, on the reverse strand, counting down.
CACACTTGGCTTACACTCGGTCCAAACCTCCTATGGTGTCTTCCAGCTCCTCTTCCACTTCAGCACCGCTATAGGAGTGAGGTTGATGGTGTAGCTCGCCATACACACAGCGTCCGTACAGAAGCTCCGCGACAATTCCGCATCCACCAACATGATCCGTACCATGTCTAGCAGCGTCTGGTTTCCCCGCTCCGCCACGCCATTTGACTGAAGTGAATACAACGTAGTTTTTTCCCATTTTATGCCATGCTGCTTCATCCACCCACTACAACCCACGTACTCTCCGTCGTTGTCGCTACATAGCGCTCTGATCTTCCGGTCAGTCTGCCTTTCCACGGCGGCGACATACTCCTTTAGCCGTTTCAAGACCTCGCATTTCCGCTTCATCAAGTATACGTAGAGGTTTCTGCTATAGTCATCTATGAAGGTGACAATATGTACCGCTCTTTGACGCCATCTTGAATGGTCCGCACACGTCACTATGCACAACCTATAGTAGGTCCGAGGCGCGATTCACGTTCTCGTTGAACGGTTTGCACTACGCCTTGCCCAAAATGCAAGGCTCACATTTTTTTGTGCTTTGCTGCATCTGTCACCTCTTGCGCATAGTCGATGACGAGGCCGCGTACCAGCCCGCGCTTTGCCATATCCTTCACGACTGCGGATGAGGGATGCTCCAGTCATCGGTGCCAAAGCTCTCGATCAGCTCCCCCTCCTTTGGCCTGGTTGACGGTGTGTTCCTTCAAGTATACTGAATCTGTCCCTACGGTGATCACCTTGGTCTCCACAATGTACTGGCCTCCTTGTGCTTAGCCTCTAGCACGGGCTCGCTGCCACCGTCCTTTCGCACAACTGCCCCCTTTCTCCTGAAGAGCACTTCATATCCCTTGTCCATCAAACGGCTGACACTTAGAATGTCAGCCAAGCCGGGTGCGTGCTGCTCGTTCTTGATGATGCGTTGTACCCGCTTCCCACCGACCACCACCTCCACGTTCGCATCTCCTTGGCCAGCCGTCTGCTTGATGTTGGTTTTTGCTACCACCATTGATTTGCTGGACTTGGTGTGCTTGATGAATCCGCCCTTCTCGACCTGGGTATGCTCCTCCGCTCCAAAGTCAAGACATCACCGGTTGGCCTTCTTAAGGTAATGGTTTTGAGTGCGGTTGAGGAGTTCCTTGTTGCCTTTGGCGTCTTTGCCGCCGGCCTGTGCCTCCTCGGTGCACTCACGGGCCCAGTGGCCCTCCTTACCGTAGTTACGGTACGCACCCTTCTTGGCGCCTTTCTTGCCGCCGCCATGTCCGCCACCTTCCTTGGCCCCGCTTTTGCCACCACGCATTTTGGTGATGAGGGCCGACAAGGAAGACAATGATTTCCCGCAGCACCATCAATGTGCCTCGTTGCGGATGTACTCTGTGGCCACGCCATAGGGGAGCTCGTCCTCTGTCCGACCTCCCATGATGGTGATGAGAGGGCTCCAACTGTCAAGAAGGGCCATGAGGAGGGCCATCACTTGCAGCCGCATGTTGATCTTCCATCCCATATCTTTGCATTATGAGGTGAGTGACTCGATCTGCTACATGGCGGAGATGAAATCATCTCCCTCCTTGATTCTCACTGTGAGGAGTCGCTTCACAACAATTATTTTGTTTGCCAGCGACTTGGATTGATGGATGGCGCAGACTTTTGCCGAGCCTCGGTTGCCAACTTGCAGCCCTGGAAATAGCCTCACTATGACTCAGCCGTCCTGGACACCAGTAGCATGAGCGCCTTCGTGATCTTCTTTGCGAAGGCCTCCTTCTACGCTTCCATCATCGTCACTTCATCAAGGACTTCCATTCCCTTCATAACCTCTAGCAGCCCCTTATGCACGAGGTGCAACTCGAAGTGCTACCTCCATAGCCCATATCTAGGGCCATGTGTATACTTCTGGATGGGGTGTGTCTCCTTCTGCGCCATCGATGCATTCTTCCACTCCGGGACCTCAAAGTTTGACGGTGATGTCGTCCCCAATGACAATCCCGTCTGCCGCAAAAAATCCGTGAGCGATGTGTAGGATTGTGGGCCCACAACCCTATGTCAGAAAACAAACCCTGGGTGGAGGTAGTTCCAACGTGCCCCGATGGGTTTGCACTTGGTTTCAACGGCTCTCTGTTTTGGTGTGCGTTATGAGTCTAAGCATGAGCTTTCTGGTCGCCTCACGCTATGTTTCGGGGAGTGGAAGATAGTTGTGAGACAATCACGTTTGCAAAGGGAACAACGTAATTTTGCATTAGTTTTTCAACATGGACATGATCTAAACATTTATAGTGTTAGTCCTAAGCTCTCCAACGCATAGTACCGTGCACGATTTGGATGACCGTAGCTCCCCCTACGTCAGCCGAAGCGTGACACTCCAAACCAGCCGCTCAGTCGGCGGCGCGCACCACGTCGTCCGCCGAGGCACCTTCACACATCAAGGATACATCAAAACGCCATTCCGGAGGCACAGATGTCCCGAAACATAGTGGTGGTGCCCCTCGCGCATGTTCAAAACCTGTTTGCGGACCTCCGGGCGGAATTTTGATGAAGTTCCCGAGTAACAAACTGTACTACTGAGTTTTGGACTTTGAGCCAGGATTTTGGCTAAGTTCTTCAGTAACAAACTGCACTACTGAAAGCTGACGAATCATCCACCGGACGCCTCGGCAGCCTTTCGGAGCAAAATCCCCGGATGGAATTTTGTTACTCGTTCTGGTTGATTATTCACTGGCAGTCGAAATGCGGCCGACTCCCAGAGCTGCCACACGCACCCCAACTTTCGAAGCCCATATCTCCTTTGTTACTTGTCCGATTCCAATGAAACGGCTTCCACCGGATTTAGCGACTTGTGAACTTTCAGGGGCAATATTCGAGCCACTAGATCCAACACGAGAAATTTCCTCTCTCTAGCGGCTCGTCGGCGCCTCCCGGTGCCGTACTTGGGCATACAGAGGGGAAAATCTTCAACAGGGGTGGTTGCGGTGGCAAAATCTATTCCGGAAATACATCCGTTACACAAGTCATGTGATGGAACTGCGGCGCCACTGGTCACGCTGCTCCAGAGTACCCGGCCCCTCGAGATGATGTTCGCCTGGCATCGTCCATGCGCGTCCATTGGGCCTGTACGGGCGTTGCCTCCTCATCTACTACAGGGGTGGTGACAGTTGCTTCCTTCTCCTCTTCCTCGTTATCTTCCTCCGCTCTTCACCACTATTGCTCCTCTCCAACCATCGGCACCTCACCCCAGTTCGTGGGATTGGATCATGCCTCCATCCAGACCGGCCTACAATGGTCCTCCCTCCGCTCCCTACTCATTGCCACTCTTGTGCTGCGATGACGGCCACTTCTCTGAACTCTCCTCCAACCTCATCTGACCGTCGCAACGAGGAGCACACCCTTTGAACACTGTCTTGCGGAACTTCTTCATCTTCGCTCTCGAGAAGGTGAGAGTGTGAATGGCCAGTCCCGCGGGTCTGTCAGTGAGTCCGATGCCACCCTTTGTCGTGTTGTCTCTGGCTGTGTACAGGGGGACTTGCGTGATGATCATTTGTGGATTGAGAATTTTGCACTCTCAAACACTACCCACTTGTCTAGGTCGTATTCCTTCTGACTCCCTCCCTAGGACTGTCGCTATTTGCCTTCTTCTTCCCTCCACCTGTGCGTCTCCTGGCCTCTGGATCATTGACTGAGGGGCCACTCACCACATGACCTCCTATTGTTCTTCCTTTGTTTCCCTCGGCCCGGTCGGTTCTGTTTGCTTTGTGCGTACTGGCTTTGGTCAACTCCTCCCCGTTCAAGGTGTTGGCGTTGTTCGCTTTATTGGTCCTGGTGGGACCGTGTATCTCCCTGCCGTGTTGTATGTACCTGACCTTGAGGTCAGTCTTCTCTCTATGACCACCCTTGATGACCAGAGCATGGACTTCTTGTGCAGCCGCGGCATTGCCAGTGTTGCGCTTTGCTCTTCTGGCCATGTTTTCCTATGCGGTGTGTGTTGTGATTGTCTGTTCATTGTTTCCCTCACGTTGCCTCTGTCTTTTGCTACCCCTCACGTTGCCCCCTCTTTGTCTCCTCTGCATGCAGACCTCTTACACCGTCGCCTCTACCACATCCAAACTGCATCCATTCATTGTCTCCTCCGCCTTCAACCGGGTGTTGGTTTTGATGCTGCCACGTTTACGCCTCCATGCTCTTGTGCCTGCCTCGACTACGAAAGTGGGAAAATGCATTGTTCTCCCTTCATGGTAGCTGATTCCACCACATACCACCCCCTTGACCTCGTTCATGCTGATGTCATGAGTCCTTTGCCTCATGACTTTCTTGGTGGTCTTGGTCGCTACGTGTTTTGCTTGACTGATGACTTATCCCATTACCGGTGGATCCTTGCTCTTTGCCATAAGAGTGACATCACTAATATCCTTGAATCATGGCTTTCTCAAGATGAACGAGCCTACCTTTTTCCCTTACGTGTCTTCCGTAGCAAACGAGGTGGTGATTTCTTTGGCCCCACTTCTCACTTCCTTGAGTCGTGTTGTGTTTGCCTTGAGTCCTCTACTCCCTACACTCCTCAACAGAATAACGTGTCCGAGTGTTGGAACTGTACCCTCGCTGATGGAGTGGGCTCCCTCCTCTTCGCCCTTGGGCAGTCCCCATCTTCGCCTTTGAGGCCATGTCCTACATGGCAAAAAATGGCGTCCCTCATGATCCCCTACCTCACACCGTCACACCCTTTGAACGCTGGACCGGTCATCGTGCTGACCTTCATCTTGCTCGTGCTTGGGGGTCTCTCGACTCCGTGTGGCTCCCTGTTGACCACCGAGATATTAAGCTCTCCCCCCGTGGTCGTCTGTGTGTCTTCCTTGGCGTCTTGCCCTTCTCCAAGGTGTGTCACTTCTGGGACCGTGTTCGCTGTCGGGTGCTTGAGTCGCGCGATGCTCTCCTGTTTTAGCACTTGTTTGAGCACGATGTCCCTCACTTCTTGGCCGAGTCACTCCGTCTTCTCAAGGTGGGGGGTGTCAATCCTCCCTCTCGATCCTCTATTCTCCCCTCGATGCTTCCGTCGGATTCCTCTACCTCCTTAGAGCCCTTTGCCTTCTCTGAGCCCTCTCCATCCTTTGAGCCCTCTGCATCCTCTGAGCCCTCTGTTTCCTCTGAGCTCTCTGCTCCCTCTACGCCCTCTGCTCCCTCTGAGTCATCCGCTCCCCCTGTGTTGCCGGCTCTCTCTGAGCCCTCTGCTACCTCTGTTTCACCACCTCCCTCTGCACCTCTGCACCCGGACTCTCCTGCTACATCGTTGCCTCTTGTGTCCCCCTGTGGCTCGTGCGCCCCTTACTGCCTCTAATCCGCGTGTCTCCTATGTGCCTCCTGTTTTTCCCTACACGTGCGGCGGCCGTCTCAGGGTACTTCCATCTCACTCCCGTCCTGTTGTCTCTGGTGACCCTGGCCTTCATGCTCTTGGCCTCGTGACCACTTCTTTCCCCATTGCTCCATTTGTAGTGCATCCCAGTGTTGCCCTTGGCTAATCCTTCATTGAGCAAGAGTTTAAGCTAGCCCTTACTTTGTCTGTGGCAGGGTGTGTTGCCTCATACTTTGCTACTAGTGGTCTCTCTCCTCTTCCACCTGAACCTCTGACTGTGCAAGGTGTCTGCACATCGGCTGACTCCCCTCTGTGGGAGTACGCAATGAAAGCCGAGCTTGACGCTCTGTTTGAGCATGGTGTTTATGAACTTGTTGACCTACAACCGGGCCGCAAAGTAGTAGCCGCCAAATGGGTGTATCAGCGCAAGCTAAACCTTGACAACACCGTTGATCGGTACAAGGCCCGTAACGATAAAGGGGTTCTCTTAAATCCCTGGAGAGTGTTTGATAAGACATGTGCTCCAGTTGATCGCTACACCACTGCAAGAGCACTGCTCAGTCTAGTGATCCAGCATGACTGGGAACTTGAACAGATGGATGTCAACAATGCCTTTTTTCATGGCAAACTTGACGAGGAAATCTAAATGGTGCAATGACCTGGCTTTGCAGATGGCACAAATCGAGTGTGGTGTCTACGCCCTCTATGGCCTTAAGCAGTCCCCACATTGCTGGAACCAAGAGATCACAACGACGGTGGAAAACGGAGGCTTTAAGAAAAGTAGTTTAGATCCTACCCTGTTCCTTGATGCCCCCACCAAGCCACTTGTTACCATCCTTCTTTATGTGGACGATCTCCTGATTGCTTCTCCAGATTTTGCATCTGTCAGAGCTGCAAACTCTCTCCTGGAGTTAGCATACAAGATGAACGACCTTGGCCGAACTCGTGTTTCGAGGGCATGGAGCTAGAGCGTGACCGCTCATGTTGTACCTTGCATGTCCACCAAGCTGCAAACGTCCGCAGTTTGGGAGGAGCGATTTGGACCGCTTCTTACCTCTTTCCCCGCAATTTCTACACCCATGAACCCAGCCGGTCAATCACTCCTGAAGTCCTTGGAGCCATCAAAGCTGGGGGAGATGGTGGACGTGACAGACTATCTCAGAGTCATTGGCTCCATAATGTATCTTGCTACCACCACTCGTGCTGATGTTGTATTTGCTATGGACTTTCTCTCAAAATTCTCCCAGTGTCCCCGAGAGCGCCATCTTGAGGCGGCGTTGCGGGTATGCACTCTCCACACCTCGCACTGGATTGTATTTTTACGGAGCCCTTAGTACTTGTTGACGGTTTTAATGATAATGATTGGACGTGTGACTTTGATGCACGAAATAGAACAGGGTACATTTTCATGGTTGGTGGGACAACAATCTCAAAGAAAAGTGGAAAACAAGGGTGCATTGCCCGTAGTACCGCTGAGGCTGAATATGTGGCTCTTGGTGTAGGTACGTGTGAATCTGTCTGGCTTTGTCGTCTGCTACAACAGTTGCATGTCCCCATTCGTCGCATCACTCTACGCTCTGATAATCAAAGCACAAAGGTCATTGTAGAAAATAACGGCATGCACCATTTATGCACCAACCACATCAACGTGGAGTATCACTTTTTTCGTGATTGCATTGCTTCTGGAATTGTCCAAGTTGCTTGGGTGGACACACAGTCTCAAAGGGCTGATTTTCTTACCAAGGCTCTCAGCCGAAACATCTTCAAGTGTGTTGTTCATGCTGTTGGTCTCATCTGTCCCCATGACCGAGGCTGAGGTGTTTGATGTTTTCCTGCCTCTCCGTGTTTTCTGCTCTCACATTTGTGTGTGTGTCGTGCTCCAGTGTGTATGGATTGTTTGCCTGCAGGTCATGGGGGAGTGTTGAAGTCTCGTTGGCCACTCACATCTGTATGCCCTCTTATCACACTCTTCATGGCACCCACACATGTACAGATTGAGTGACCATGGCCTCACCTCGGGAGACGTCACACTGGCGCACCTTGGTTGCTAGCTCGGGCTTCATTAAGTAGCTGCGGATCTATCCAAGAGTGATCTCCGGCACATGAATGGCCATCACTTGACTATCTTGCTCTGACATGGTTGATGCTAAGGTTCATACAATTTGACTGCCGATCCCTGCATCATTGTGACTTGCCTCTGGGTGTTTTAGGGGAGCAACATGATTTTCCCAGGTGCTCATTCTTAGGTGGCCACCGTGTCATTTGTTTGCTATGCACTGGTAAGAAGCCGCCCTTGGTTAATTCCGGGTGGGCGGGCTCAACCTTGGGATGCGGTGCACGTCGACTCGAGCATCTGCTCAGTGCTGGCGTGCACTCACTGGCCCTATACTCTTACTCCCCACTCCCAACACTCTGTCTCTCTTGTAGCCTAACTTTGCAAGTCAATATTACCACATCCATGGCATTCCTTGCTTTCTAGCACCTTGCATGCACGACCTGTGTGCCTAGCTTAGAAGTTCCTTAGCATTGACAATGGTAGGTAGGGTTTGGATACTAGCACAAAATTTGCATTTTGAAACAAATGTGAAACGTTGTAGTCCTAAGTCATAGGCGGTCAAGCAAACGAAACAAGTTAGGAAAAAACAAATTTGAGATTTGCTTGGTCTGAAAAACAAAGACCCCTGGTTTAACCGGCAAACCAAAAGAAGAATCTAGACCATCTACAGGACGTTACGGCACAACAGTTCGCTCCATTGTTACAAAAATCTGAAGACAGAGACATCATAAGTCCTACTTGCTCTTGTTAAGATTACTATAATGTGATTGCAAATACACACTAGTTTAATTTATGATTCAGTGGTTAGTTCAGGCATAAGACTCAGGAACCTTAACTTCTTCAAGTCCTGTCGATCCAAACATAAGAGCTCCTCTCTAATCCTCGAATGATAAGTGGTTGGTACTGTAAACATACGAAATATTATAAAACCTTTGTAGGACCTGCAAGAATCATGAAAGGTCCTATTCCCTTTTCGCCGCATCAGTGTAGGGCCATCGCGTTAGATACAAGAGCAGCCGCAAAGTGGACTCTAGCATATCCATCCTATGAAATTTCTACAACCAACACAGGCCTTACGACATTGGCACGGATGTCGATTGATCTCAAGCAACATGACGTACCATAGAGTCAAAAAAGAAAGATAACGACTACATCACAGAGAAAACCAGTAGGATTTTCATTGTAAACCTGGAGTTTAGAAATAATGTTTTCAATAAAACAAGTCCCAAAGAAAACAAATGGACATTAGATATTGAAATGTGACCTCTACGCTGCATGTAGACGAGGAAGGACCTGCAAAGATTCCATGTGTCCTATGAAGTTTTATTTTTATCGGTGTGCTCTTGTGGGTGCAAGGTTCCTAAGACGTCTACCTGCATACAACCCTACTATAAACACCATAGGTCCAACAACCTAAAATAAGAAGTAGTTACAACTAGAAACCTATGATTTCCTTTGTAAACATCGTAGGACCTTCATGGATTTGAATGTGTCCCATGAAGTTTTTGCCACAAAAGTGTAGGACCACAACGTTGGATATGAGAGAAACCGCAAAGTGACTCCTATGATATCCACCCTAAAATATGTCTATGTGTTGGGTGGATATCCTACAATATCCACCCAACACATATCCCACAACATTTTTGCAAACGTTGAATGGCCTCTAAGGACCTAAAGTACCATGGTGTCACTAAAGAGAGAGATGAAAACTTGTTTACAACGTACACCAACAGAGTGTTTATTGCATAAATGGAGCTTGAACACAATATGTTCGATAAGGTGTTGAGGAAACAGATGGACATTTTATGTCGGTGTGTGCTCTGCCACGTTGCATGCAAATCATGAAGGACCTGCTAAGGTTTCAAGGGTCCTATCAACATCATGTTTTATTGTTGTAGGGCTCTTGTGACTACAAGGATCCAAAGAAGTCCATCCACATACAACCCAACAACCAAACACCATAGAAAATCCAACAAAAAAAAATTAGTGGATGGCATACAAACCTACGCTTTTCTTTGCAGGCATCATAGGACCTACTTTGATTTTTGTCGGTGATGATGTCTACGTCGTATCAGTGTAAGGCCATTGCGTTGGATACGAGAGTGACCGCAAAATGAGTCGTATGATATCCACCCAAAAACAACCATACAACCTACAAAGGTCCCAAAATATTTGTGCGGACGTCGAGAGACCGTAAAAAACCTCAAGTTCAATAAAACATATCGTAAAGGAATTTGACGGATATTTGATATCATCGGGTTACCTGCACACTCCATACAGACCAAAACAGACCTGATGTCCCATAAAGCTTTGGGTTTATTTTTGTAAGGCTCCGGCTGCGGCAAAGGTCCTATGACTTCAATCCTTCTACAACCCAAAAACTAGAAACTATAGGCCTTACAACCTCGAATAACAATTGGTTGGTAATGCAAACGTATTATTTCCATTGTGGAAATTATAGAACCTCCATTGATGTTCATAGATCCCATACATTTTCTGCTGCATTGTTGTGGGAACACTACATTGGATACAAGAGCAATGACAAAGTGAATCCAACAATATCCGCCTTAAAACAAACCTACAACCAACAAGGATCCCACATCACCTCCACAGACCTCAAGTGATTGTAAAAACACTCAAGTACCATAATGTAACAAAAAAAAGACAGCAACTAGTTCATAACGCTAACCAAAACGGTGTTCATTACAAACCTAGAGCTTAGAAGCGACCTGTTTGATAAAACAGGTTGCACAGGACAATGATGGACATCTGACATCGGTGTGTGACCTGCACGTTGCATGCCAACAATGTACTATCCGCTAATGTTTCCTAGGTCCCATCACACTTTCGGTTTCTTGGTCTAGGCCCTCCCAATGTCGAGGGACCGCAAGTAACATGTAGTACCATGCAGTCATAAGAAAAATAACTACAAACTGGTTACTAGTGCAAACCTAGAGACTCTGTTATCCATACCTAGACTTTATCCACAACATGATCGATAAAAGCTGACATGAAGGAAGCTTATGGACAATGACAGCATCATCAATGTGATTTATCAGGTCCTCTTACATTCAAAGTTTTTGACTCCACAGCAAACAGGTCACACGATGTCAATCGTACAACCAATAGTCATGTGAAGGGTCCCAAGTCGTCGTGAACATTGTACAAGGTGCTAAAATTCTAATGGTCCCACACTCTTATGGGACCATGTCAAATGGCAAGGTTCCAAAGCCTTCCTGCCGTGTCACGGTGAGTCGACAAAATAACAAGTACATTATTTGCTTGTCATTCAGTGACATTCTCAGTTCATTGTGTTTTTTTTTTCTGCGTAGGAGCATGCTTTCCACCTCGAGACACCATCATTATATGATGTCAGCGTTCAGTCATGTCTCGTGCAAACTACGTCAACCTTAGCTCCAATGAGAGCAGCAAAGAGCACCGACAAAAGAAGCACCGTCGATTCTATTTCAAGCGAGAGTGATGTTCGGGTAGTTAAACAGTCGTCACCCCTCCCTTCGATTCTTCGCATGCACGCAATCCACGCACGATGTTCCTTGGGAATACACCCTATGCCTTTGCCCTCCAAGCTCCCATCAAAGTGCACTTCAAAGACTGATTCGACATTCAGAGTTTTATGAGGGCTTCCATTGTTATGCGCTTTCCTGATGACCCAGGAGAGCTTCTAATGAACCAAAGCAGCCACCGATTGGCTGGCGTGAGGGGAAGAGGGAGGGGGTTCCTTCACTGGCGGCAGGACACGATGGGTGCGAAGAGCTATTAGAGCCATTCTTTGACTCACAATCTGGTGAGCTTTTTTGTTCCACTGGTCATTTCGTAAATTTAAATCAGAAAACAAATATACCGTTATGACGTTTTCTTTGAATATGTTCCACAATATAGAGTTCCTTAAAAATAGTAGAAAGCTGAGTGTGAAGGAGTTCTCTTCAACATCGGTCATGCTCATTGGGTAAAATCTCAAAAAGTTCCTGAATTCCCATTATGATTCTAGCATAGTGACTAGAAATGACAGCCAAAAGATGACCACTCTTGCCACGTAGTGGTTCTAAAAAATAATTGGCATGCATAGTTTATCGTGAGTGCTCTTGGAACTGTTTGCAAATACTTTTGTGAATCGCAACCCCCTCAAGGAAGATGAACCTGAAAACGTTAACTTCTACAAAAGCGACGCACAACTTATTGAAGAGGGCTGTAAAAAATGTGTTCCATCTTTATCGGTCATACTAGCAAGCTGAAGTTGTTGCCAGAGCTTTAAAACAATTTCAATCGATAAGAGTGCATGTTCTCTTACAGTAAAAAATTTTTTTTGTATTGTTTTAAAAAATAATATTGGAACTCATTAAAGACTTGGTGTGGAAAAAATAGGATGGTATGAGTGGGGAGTTGATGGGGAAGACAACCAGGTGTTCAGGTTGTGCCTGTCAATTGCACAAATGTGAAATTCATTTGAAAAGACTTCTTAATTGACGAAGATGGTTGCATTTTACACGCTGAGGCTGTTGTTGACGTGGAAACAAATATCTGTGATGTTCCTCTCAACGGTATAGCTACTGTATTGTAACTCTTGCAGCTCCTGCCAATATTATAGCCGTAAACCCTATCTTTGCTCCCCTTGTAGTTCCCACATATACTGTCTCTAAAAGCCCTACAACACTTCCCTTTGCCGGCCTTGTAGGCCATGTAGCGCTTGCCTCAACCACTCGTACAACCCCTATATCTACTCCTTTAGCAGGGCTTGCAACCCCTGTGTCCACTACCCTTGTGGATGTGTTTGTCCATGAAACTGGTAGTGTGGTTCAATGTGCACATTGAGCCACACACAATGGATGCTTTAGTCCGTGATTCTCCTGCTGCCTTTGCACTCGCCCAATGCACTCCTACTCCGGAAGCTCCTGCTGCTGGAGTGGTTTTTGAACCTACTACGTAGCTTTCCCCGCCAGGCGGAGTAGACACTGTTGTTACTAGTCTGGCAGCTTTCAGAGTTACATCCCACGGGCAATGTAAAGGTGATAAAGTTCTTGTAGCTGATGCGTCCAACCCTGTCGTACACGTTCTTTCCATAGCTGTCACTACAGAGCGTCCTACATCTAGCGCCATTGCCAAACACACCGCTGCTACACCAAGCCCTGCTACTGGAACGGTGGCACTGATGCTCACTTCAACGGATGTGCTGCGCCTACCATTGGCGCTGCCTTTGGCACTACTGGTGGACTATTCTTTGATGGTGTACGTGTTAATGCCATCGATGTCAATGTGGCAATGTTATTCCTCCCGGATTTGAACCTGGTGCTTCTGGTGCCCCGGCAGCTAGTGGTGCCGTTGAATCTACTTTTATGCTATGGCTTTCTCAAAGGGCTGTGACTGAATCTAGAGTTGAAAATGGTTGTAGCACAGAGACGACCAACCAAAGAGCACTCACTGGGACATTCGAGAGTGCACCTCAATATGAAAATGTGGAGGTGTGTATGTGTCACTATTCTTTTTGAAAAATTGAATGAATTTGAGGTGGATCCCTTGTTTTCGCATCAATGCTTTGTTTATTTATAATTTCTTGCTTTGTTTCGACCGAGTCTATGGAGGCGCTCAATCAGTTTGACAACTACACATCAGCTAACAATGTTCTTCATTAGTTGATTGAAGACATTTGGAACAAGCAACACGTTGTAAGTAAACTTTCTAATATGGCAAGGACATGTGGCAAAGCACAGATTGCAGTAATTCATGCTGAATTGGCAGCATATAACAAAGCAATGGTCAAACAACAACAATTGTACACTAAGTATTTTGAGGAGGAGTTTAACAACACGGACAATCAGGACAAGGCAATGATGAGGAATATGAAAAAACTCGTTGGACGTGGGAAATACATCGCAATACAAAGTGAGTTCTGAAAATAAACATTTTTTACTTGCTCATTGGTGGACGTGTTCATTCCGATAGAGAACATAATTTGTCATTATGTAGGTGAACAACAATAATCGTCAAACAAACAAAATGGATTTTTAAGCAAGTGTAAACCTTACCTGTCAGATGTGTGTAATTGCCCAAGCTAAAATGTGGAGAGGAGGTGTGCTTTGTAGATTCTTTCGGACCAAAGTGAAAACGATCACAAAGAAAATATGTGAGGATATCAGCGATTGTTTTCTTCCAATTAAGTAAGCATAGAGCTTATAGGCATGGTCGTAAAATAGAAAATTTGGCCGAACTCCTTTCTAAAATCTTGTTAGGAGTGTTGTGAAGATGTCATTTGCCAACTCACCACCTCTAAAAATGTGAAATTCGTAGATGATGAGATGGGGACAAATAACACTAAAACTCCCACCTATAGCATTTTGTGGAATTTTCTCTGGAACATCCGATACGCAGTTGTCAACATGCTTGGCATGGATAATTTGTACAACAACCTTGAACACGTTCAAGTTTGTTGTACCATGGTCGAAGTGCCTTGATATCTCAGTGGGGGTAGCAGACAGTTTCAACTATCTGAATTGGTCCACACAATACTGCATGTTCTTCATCTTGGCCAGAAAAGAATCTTAGAAAATTTTGTTTACTTTGAAGTATTTCAAAAGCATTGTAGACTCCAAAACCAACCACATGTGCATAAGAAGGTTGAGGTACATGATGGTTAATGATGTCAGAACACGACACATTGCTAGTGGTAGCAGTGAGAGGGTATTCTCCTAATCTAACCATGTTAGGTCTACACCATGTTCTAAAAAAACTGGTGTGATAGGCGAATCCATCACTTTGGCCACCAGAGGCATGCGATGAACAATGTGTTGCCACTGACAGAGTGTCATGGAAAAATTGATTTGTCAGGAAATGCACAAATCATAAACTGCCTCCCCGTGGATGAGGCAAATTTTGTAACCCATGCTAAAAAAAAACGAAGTCGTCGTATGGCTCTTTTGTCACGTAATGTTGCACATTCACAAAAAAGAAAAAGAAGAAAAGTATAAGAAACACACTTTTATTATCACGGTAGCGGCTTTTTTCACTTGAGGGTCTGTATGCAAAACTTTTGTAGCATCGATGATAGCTACAACTTCTATAGCTTCACATGTGTACAATGCTTCAAGCAAGAGTTGCATCTTTTTGTTGTCCCTGATTTACAATCCACATAAACCACTCCCATGAGTGTCGATTTATCACCAATCTCTTTAGAATGGGTTTACCCCTCAAGGCCTGCTTAGACATGGGGTTGGTGTACAATGACTGTTGCACCTATTCACCATGGCGATTTATAAAAGTTGTATCATCACATACGAGTTTCTGAGGAATTTCCACGAATTGCAGGATGTTCCCAAACCCTCTTATTGATCAGTCTCACCAAATCTTGCATCACTTTGGAACACTTTGTGCGACATGCAAGTCTCAAATCTCATGTCGCCTTCATGGAGACAGCAACAACACCATGGATCGCTAACAATGTTGAAGCGTTATGGACAAATCACATCACCTAAATAATGGCTGCCTGTGTTAACGCCAAGGATGCTCACTAGATGAAAACGCTATGATCAAAGCCATCAGGGAAAATAGTGCATGAACATCATCTGTTGTAAAAAAAGTAGACAAGGATCTGTCAAACACAAAGGATTTTCCTTTTCGTTCCATTTCAACGACGTTAGAAGCTTCCGTAGAATAAATCCTACATTTTTACACGTTCTACCTCTCTTGATGTGTCAAATACTTAGATAATTTTTGTTCTTTTTGACATTAAGACAAGCTTAGGTGAGAAGTTTTCACATTGATGGGAAAACATATTTCAAAACAACTCAGAAAATTTACCCACCTTCTTCCACAGATGTCCACGCTTACATGTTTCTTTCTTTAGATAAGGTGCTTTAAGTTTGAATTCATGCTGAAAAACCAATCTCACAAGATCCGGAGCATCACAAGCATTTACAGGCATACTTGAGTGGAGTCCATGCGTAACATCAATCTTCTTAAAAGACTGCAGTTTCGGCCAACGGCAAAGGGTCCAATAAGTTTAACCATGTTCATCATCACCACAGTGAGAATCACAGCTATAACTCGGGCAGTTGGAGATGTTCACCGCGGGTGCTTCACCAGCTAGTGGTTGGTGTACCTCAGGTACACTTGGAACAGATTAGTGAGCAGCCTCAACGGTATGCTTTTGCAAAGCAATTAGATGTTTCTCGCACTTCCCACTCCCTTCATCACAAGAACAACGATAATCTCCTGGGTCCTTCCCTTCCAATAGATTCTAGCCCAAAAATCTCTCATCCATCCTTGATGAACTTCTTTCAAGAATAAAAAACGCAGATTTTTCCACCAACTACTCTGTGCTATTGGTCTATGAAGGTGAGCCTTTGCCACCTCTCATGGAAACAACCTACCCTGAAAACAGATACAGTGAACTCTACCTCCCCAAGACAGCCAGACGAGTACTCGAACACCATACCAATCAGGCTGCTTCAAAATAAGCAAACAAGGGACAGGTATTCTGTTAAGTTCATAATCAAGATTAGGTAATAGATGGACAGGTGCTCCAATCCTCAACACAAACAAGGCAGCTTGATCAAGTTGCAAATCCATCTCGCAAAAACTGAAAGGGTCAGCGCTTGCAGCAGTTGCCCGTTTATGCTTCAAGACTTTCCAAGATGATCTGAGGCGTAGCTCTTGAAAAGAATAAATTTGTAGTTTGCTATAAAACCGAACTCAAGCTCTGAGTTTCTATGGATAAAGTAGGTTAACATCATGGGCTACATTTGACTCAACCAAGGAAATTCACTTCCTTATTGAACATTCATATGTTTAGAGGTATTTCATCCTCGTTGAAGTTGAGTTTTCTGCTACGACTGTTGTTGTTGACACCGTTTTGACTCCAACCACGGATGTCTAATACATCAACAGGTGTTTTTCTGATATCTCCAACCCTGCATATCTGGACAGCCCAAGCACGCCGATGCCACTACCCTCTTTAGGCCCTTCAACCCATGTAGCCCCTCCAGCTCCTGAGACGCTTGCAAAATATGTGACCCCTTATGATGTTCCGCCACCTTCAGTCCCTCAATTTTCCCTAGACCCACAATTCCTCCATTGTGTATCACACCTCCATCACCATTGAACTGACATAACACACCAGCAAAAGGTTCTAGTGTGATGGATTCTCTGTGATGTACTCTTTTTTCTGGACACTGTGGATAGCACATCATGTCCAACAAACCACCGACATTTGGCTTACAATGAGGACACTGCTTCAATGCTGGATTTTAAGTCCAAGTGCCATTGACTTCATTGTCGATGAAGAGCGCTTTGGAGTTGGAGACCTTCAGTTTCAATGTCACACATTTGTATTTTCAACCATTTTCCATTACAATCTCGTAAAAAAATACCTTCTTTGTTTTGACATCTTCTTTTTAACCTGTAATAATAGAACTGCAGGACAAGCTCAAGGCCAAGCACATACAAAACACCGGTGATGTACACATCCCCAGGCGGACCCCGAAAGTGGACAACACCAACACAACAAAGAGGAAGCATCTGGCCAGACCCCGTTCAAACACTCTAGACATCACCCACCGGGCCAAGCATTATGAATGCCTGACAAAAAGATGTCATGTGATGTATAGCACCAGAGTCGATGATTGAGGTGCCATAACGGCCACGGACAGACATACTAATGTTGCACTGAGCGATCTTACATGATGAGGGAAAAAAGCGCTACACATGAGACAGAGATGCAAAGCGTGTCTTCCAATCGTCTAGCTAGACAACATCATCCAAGATGGGAAAAGAAATACAACGATCATCCACAAGGGGATCACCACGGAGAGTAGTCTCAGTCTGACAATTGAATGTGACCTCCTAACTAGCAGACATACACCTCGTACTTCCCCGGGGCTGACGATGGGGGATGCTAGGGAAGTGCACGATGAACTGCTCCAGCTGGCGGTCGCGAGCGGCATGGCCATGGCGGAGGGAGGAGCCAAGGTGTAGCTGAGCTGCGACATTGGAGATGAACATGCCGGATATGGATTCCATGGAGTAACAAGCCCGGCATAAGGCATGGGAGGAGTCCGGGATGTAGCCGTAACTGAAGCGGTGCCGGTGTAGGAGGCGAGCACAATGGAAGTGGTGGAAGCACTGACAAGGGTGACGGTGGTGGCTGCACCAACACCAAGGCATCGCCCACGCTCATGATGCATGGCATTGACAACACGAGACTCGCCATTGGATGATGGACAACAGGATTACCAGTCATGATCTGGCAAGCCACAGTTGTGGCAGACGAGAGAGCTACCACGAGAGGAGCTGATGACGGATGGCTACTAGGTCTTTCCCTACCCCTTCCTCCTATGTGCCCCCTTTCCGTGGCTAGTGCCGCGCATGGCTTCACAACTTCCCCGGATGATGGAAGCGCAAAAGAGGCACAACTGACTACTCGTAATGCCTCTGTATCTCCACCTTGCATGTGAGTGTCGTGAATCTCCTCCTGCTAGTTCAAGAACCGAGAATAGAACCAGGACATCACAGTGGGACGCCATGACCTCCTGAATCTCGAGGTCAAACTCAACGAGGATCCTTGTGTAGTCTGGAGTTGCACCATCATTGATGGTGAGGAGAGTAGCTAACGGAGGCAGACCAGCCTTGCCGAGCCAGTGAAGAAGATCATGCGCACAGCAACAATGCACGGTGACAGACTCAAATTCACCAATCTTGGGATCTTTGAAGGCAACTGATGACAACCTAGCCAGAATCATGATGGAAGGCTTGTGAGGAAACTCCATGCTTCACTGGGTTTAGGGCCAGTGCCGGCAGGAGGATCGAAATAAAAAAAGGGCTCAAGGTCAATGCGATCACTCTCCAGTACGACCTAGACAGGTGCTCTAGCTGCAAAGCCCGCATTGAACAACTGCTCGGCTGTCGGGTAGACATAATTAAGGATGAAGTAAGGTTGAAGACCCTCATCCTCAGCCCATAGACAAAACAACAGTTTCCAAGACACAAATTTTCCTAGCTCAAAGTGGGAGGGTAGTGTCTCAAAATCCTTTAGCATGCGCCTAGTACTGGTTGCACTGCTTAGGGACCTAAGGACACCGAAGAGAGACGGTTGCTCCTATTGCTGCTAATGATCTACTCTCTACACCGCAACATAGACCGTCGGACCACACTGGCCACAGAGTGGCACCTGAATTGATGTAGCCGTCTGAGCAGGCTGTAATGAGGCAAATTTTTTATGGAATTCATCAACCTGCTGCGAAAGAGTAGTAACTAAATCAGATGGTGGCGCTGTGCTGGCTGAGGTTGACTGTGTTGCACCAGCAGTACCTGGTCCAGTCGTGGCACTAGCGGTGGATGCTACTCAAAACCGTGCCTGCTGCTTGAGGACTGTGAAAGTTGTTAAATTGATTCAACAACCACGATACTAATTTGCACACTTTTTTTTTTTAGAATTGGCAGGTGGCCTACATAACACTAGAGTTGTACGAAATCCTGTGCAACTTCCCTACACCAGCTTAGGTGCTGCTTATGTTGCGATTGTCGCTTTAGTCACCGCGGAGCTACTGCTGCCACCTTGCTATGCTCCTATTAGTGCTGCTATTGCGTGCTACTGCTGTAATCGCTTGGAGATGTTCTTTCGGTTTCTGATGGTGCTGCTGCTACTGTTATTACTACTGCTGCCGTTACTATTGTTGCTATTACTACTACTATAGTTTGTCCTACTGGTACCTCTACTCTTATCGCATTACTGCACCTGCTGTTGCATGCTACTCCAGTTGATGTGCGACAGCTACTGTTTCTTATGCTGTCCCCATTGCTGCTACTCCTCTTCCGCGTTTTTGGTGCTCTTGACGCATAGGAGGCAGCGAGCGACCGAGCGAGGATCCAGGATGTTTTTTTCTATATTTTTTTAGCTCCTCTGGACTCCACGGATTGGCAACGTTGATTCCACAGCTGTTGAAGTGGGTGCGTCTGGCAGGGAGAGTACACAAGGTACACATTGAGGAGGTTAAGTAGAAAATGAAGAAGTAGCAAGGACACTTCTGTGATGCATGGCAATGCCGTCACCACATGTGTCGGCTCCATGGTCGACCTTGTGCCGTTTTGTGTCAGCCGTGTGACTGCCTACGCTACCACCGCAATGGGGTCAATGCTGTAGAAAAAACTTTCATCTGCATATCCCCCGCGTTGTAAGCGTTTTGAAGCTGCCACCATGCGAAGCTAACTTTGTCAAGAAAAATCTGACAGAGTTCCTCCTCCACTGGTGCGTTCAGAGGCCTACCATCGTTGACTGGCACCTGTACCTCGCCGATGTTGCCCCGTCTGCAGCATGTGCTACGTTATGGCTCTCATGCCAACATGGAAACGATGTTGCGCTAGTCTAGGCAAGACCATTTTCTGCTACCTCACGTCCTTGGACTAACGTACGTTGCCTATGTGTCTTAAATTGCTAGTACTACTCAAGCATGAGTAGTACTAGCAGCTCGGCTTTGTGAGGGAAAACTTGCACTCAAGGCTCAGCGCCAACACTTCAGTTGAAAGTGAGTAGTAACTGAATTGGAAATGAATTAGGGCGTGCAGGCCCATGCAAACACGAACATGAGTTCCATGTGTGAGTGCAATGCAAGACGGCAAACATTTGGCTAAGTCAGGAACGCATAATATGAAAGAACAAGGAGAGTTTACAAATGAGCCCCTAGCGGGCTTATGTAGGGGCGCCGGCAGCTAGGCGCACCGGGCCCTGTCACCCCCGCTGAACCCAAACGAGTGAACGGGGAGAAAACACTGCATATACCACAAGAAAAACAAATGTGGTCTCCTCGAGGCACCACAAGAGCTCTCCGAGTGCCCGGGTCTCGACCACTGGGAAAATACGAGCAGTGCTAGAAAAACTCGAAACCAGCGTCCAAACATCCAAAACAGCTTTCTGAACATCGGAAGCCCTACTACAACCATCGAGTCTCCTCGTCGCACCGGTACAGTCCACCGAGTGCGCGGGTCTCAACCCACCGAGAAAACTCTCCTACCTCCCGACAAGCCCAAAAGGGCTGCCCGAACGCATCGACCGTGTCTCGCCGGCGCTCTCATAGGTGTTGGAGAAGTCTCAGTACAGTCTGGAGGCCCGTCGTGTCATCACGCCCTCCTCTACCATATACCACCAACGTGGGTCTGTGGATGATCCATCGGCGTCAGTTGTGACGGGTGGAAGCCACACAAACCAACAAACTGTGCTAACAGCAAGAACAAGGTGTGGTTTAGCCCTCTCCCACACTAATCAAGGCCCTCGCCTCTGCAAGGCTTGTTGCTTAGTCTATCAGTCCATTAGGAAAATGCACTACTTTCTAGCCTGTGGGGTTTACTCGGTGAGCGTTGCCAGATGACCGACAGCCCCAAATGCAGACGACGCCCATTTTTTCCCTAAAAGTTGGACCAAATCAAAATATGCATGCTGCAAACGCAGCCGTGCACTCAGAATTATCTAAAAAAATTGGAGTAGTGGGTGCCTAACCCTAGGCTCTATGTTACCAAGAGCAGCTATCCATGATAGTTGGTAACATGAGCGAGCGTTGGTGAGTGTTGACGGAGTTGGCTTCGTACAAGTGGGAAACTTCACACAAGGAGACGGAAGCCACGTCTCTCAAAACGGTGTGTGACATCCGGCCGCCATCATCGACGATGCCGAGTCTATCGTATGCAAAAGCATGTACACCATCCAAAAGGTCACTGTACAGGCCAGTGAGACTGTGTATGTGCAAATCACAACTGATATCCAACTAAAAATATGTACCAATGTCGATACCCCTTCCATTATGAACTGCAGAGGAGCATTGAACCATCCTTAATATGCAGCAGGTTGGGGCAGCAGCGTTGTTGATGCAGCGTGCGGGCTTCCACGCTCGTTGCTTAAGTCAGCTGCCCCCTCAGTCTGCTGCTCTAGAGTCCAAGTCTGGAAGCTCTGGGTTTTGTTACTCAGAAACGCGCGCGCCAGAGTTAGCGCCAGAAAGCAGCTGAAAACTGATAATGACTGATTAGGAATGAAGNAGGAGTTATGGCAGCCTAAACCCAGATAGTGCCCACGACGGTTTATGCTGCCAAACAGGGCCATGCAACATGCAACTGGGACCCTAGGCAGTGCATGACGATGCAGACGCGATGGGACGCGCTGGACGCATGCAAGCAGCAACTGCGGTGTCAATGACCGCCGGCAGCACGACCGCCGAGAAGGCCTACCGATGGAGCTGAGCGCGTCGCCGGAGAGAGGAGGCTCCAGCGAACTACGAGAAGACCTCAGCGTGCGTCGGCTCCACCGGACGACACTCCATCAGCGTCGAGTCTC
Organism: Penium margaritaceum; assembly: GCA_023375785.1. Lineage (NCBI taxonomy): Eukaryota > Viridiplantae > Streptophyta > Zygnematophyceae > Desmidiales > Peniaceae > Penium > Penium margaritaceum. The sequence goes on along the minus strand of SZWC01001963.1, from coordinate 86,342 downwards.
GCCGTCAGTCATCTGCACGCCGATGTACACAAGCCGGGAGGACACAACAGAGCACAATGAGAGATGCGAAAAGACCCAAAAAACCCCCATGACTCACAGGCGTAGTGTACATGGGCGGAGAGGGACACGGTCAACATCCAGACTCCCCCAGGGCATGCAGAGACGCAGGCAGAGATAAAGAGAGAGCCACTCAAGGACGTACGCCGACCGAACTCACAGCCTTCTTGAACGAGTCGCGCTTCAGTACCTTGGTCAGGAAGTCAGCCAACTGCCGTGCTGTCTCAACCCACACGATGTTGATGCTGCCGTCATGCAACAATGAACGCACATAGTGATACTCAACGTTGATGTGCTTTGTGCGTGTGTGATGTACGCCGTCATTGTCGGCGATGGCCATGGCACTCTCATTGTCACAATGCAACGTGATGGATGGGACAGACTGGCGCAACTCGGACAGTAGACGACGCAACCACACACTCTCATACGCGCCTGTTCCAAGAGCCACGTACTCAGCCTCAACAGTGTTGCGTGCAATGCACCCCTGCTTGCCACTGCGCCAGGACACAGCCCTGCCGCCAATCAGAAAGATCCAGCCTGTGCGACTCTTACCGTCCGGACTGCCGGCCCAGTCGCTGTCGGTGTAGCCCACTGCGACAACAGACGGTTGACGGCGGAACATGAGACCTCGCCGAGGAGTCGAGACGACATAGCGCAGTACTCGGATCGCGACCTCGTGGTGGAGGTGACGCGGCTCCTGAGAAAACTGGGCCAGGAGGTTGACGGCGAACGCGATGTCTGGACGCGTCGTCGTCGCCAGGAACATCAGTGACCCGATGACTCGCAGGTACGTGGTCACGTCAACTGGCTCCCCCACAACAGCTGGGTCAGGACTCTTCGGCTTCACCTGACCATCGGGCGACATGGGTGAGGATGTGCTCGGCACGAGTGGCAGGTCCTCGGTGAAGCGAGTGGACAGAGTCTGCACGTAAGCAGCCTGATGGACATGGAGGATGCCCTGGGAGCGATCATGCTCGAGCTCCATGCCCAGGAAGACTCGGGCAGACCCGAGATCCTTCATCTGGTAGGTGGCGTGCAGCAGGTCCTTGACGCGCTGGATGGCGGCCGTGTCTGGCGACGCGATGAGGAGGTCGTCGACGTACACCAGAACAGCAGCGAAGGTCTGGCCTCGCGGACTGACAAACAGTGCAGGGTCCGCGGTGCTGCGCTGGAGCCCACCACGAAGGAGCGTGCTGCTGATCTCCTGGTTCCAGCACCGAGACGACTGCTTCAGGCCATAGAGGGCCTTACGCAGGCGCCACACTCTCTCGGTGCCATCGTCGAAGCCTGGTGGCTGCACCATGTAAAGCTCCTCACCCTCCAGTGAACCATGGAGAAAAGCGTTGCTCACGTCCATCTGATGCAGCTCCCACCCATGCTGGGCGACCAGGCTGAAGAGCGCCCGGCTCGTGGAGAACCGGCCAACTGGGGCAAAGATCTGGTCATAGTCGACCCCAGGGACCTGGGCAAACCCCTTTGCAGTGAGGCGGGCCTTGTACTTGTCCAAGGACCCGTCGGGTTTCCACTTGCGCCGAAAGACCCACTTGGCGCCGATGGCCTTCCGACCTGGAAGAAGGTCGACGAGGTCGTACACGTGGTGCTGTCGGATAGCAGCAAGCTCATCGGCGCAGGCAGCGTCCCAGTGTGCGGCCTCAGGAGAGGCTCGTGCCTCGCGCAAGGTGGCTGGGTCCTCCGGGCGTGCTGTGGATCGGACTGAGAGAGCGTGTGTCTCTCGCGCCCCAGGTGGGATGCGCGCAAGGGCAGCCACGACAGCGTGCCGATGCTCGTGATGGAGCATGGCGTAGCCCAATGCGGAGACGGGGTGCAGATATGCAATGATGGCCGAGGTGGCCAGGCCCAGGGCCTTGGTGCCAGGGTCCCCACTCATGACCGTGGGAGAGGAGGCACGTGGAGCCACGGGGGGTCGAGGCGCTACCGAGCGCGGTGCGACGGTCTACACTCACACCGACGGCCTGGGTCGGAGGCTGCCGCCGGGGCCACGTGTGTAGTGTGGCAAGGCGTGCGACGGCGCTGAGTCTGATGGGCCGGTGGAGGCGACTGGGGCTGTCGGCCCGGAGAGATCAGCGGACACGACTGGGGCAGCTGGCCCGGAGGGACCAGCAGACGCGACTGGGACAGCTGGCCCGGAGGGACCAGCGGATGCGGATGGGGCAGCTGGCCTGGAGGGACCAGCAGACGCGACTGGGACAACTGGCCCGGAGGGACCTGCGGACACGACTGGGGCAGCTGGCCTGAAGGGACCAGTAGACGCGACTGGGACAGCTAGCCCGGAGGGACCAGCGGACGCGGCTGGGGCAGCTGGCCCGGAGGGACCAGCAGACGCGACTGGGACAGCTGGCCCGGAGGGACCAGCAGACGCAACTGGGACAGCTGGCCCGGAAGGACCAGCAGACGCGACTGGGACAGCTGGCCCGGAGGGACGAGCGGACGCGGCTGGGGCAGCTGGCCCGGAGGGACCAGCAGACGCGACTGGGACAGCTGGCCCGGAGGGACTAGCAGACGCGACTGGGACAGCTGGCCCGGAGGGACCAGCAGACGCGACTGGGACAGCTGGCCCGGAGGGACCAGCAGACGTGACTGGGACAGCTGGCCCGGAGGGACCAGCAGACGGGACTGGGACAGCTGGCCCGGAGGGACCAGCGGGCGCGGCTGGGGCAGCTGGCTCGGAGGGACCAGCGGGCGCGGCTGGGGCAGCTGGCCCAATGGACCAGCGGATGTGTCACCCGGACGCGGCATGACGGAGGACGGACTCACCATTCCCCCACGCGACGGGATAGACACAGACGAGCCGGAGGGAATGAGGTCACGAGGAAACAGGTCCTCGAAGAAGAGGGCGTCCCAGGACTCGATGATGTAGTGCCGGGAGGGGTCCCAGAAGCGCCAGGCCTTGGACTGATGAGAGACACCGAGGAAGGTGCAGGGCGGGCAGCCAGACAATGGCGACACAACCCCAGACGCGAGCGGGGCTGAGGTCAGCGCGCTGGCCGCACCAATGCTGGTACGGTGTGGACTGACGGGGAAGGGGACCGTGGGGAATCCGGTTCCAGACCCAGGTCATGTAGGCCATGGCTTCAAAGTAGAAGCCCTCGGAGAGACCGGACTCGACACGCATGGTGCAGACGGCGTCAGCCATGGTCCGGTTCCACCGCTCGGAGACACCGTTCTGGGCGGGTGTGTAGGGCGCCGATGTCTCATGGTGGATTCCGCGACAGGCGAGGAAAGTCGTGGCCTCACCCATGTACTCGCCACCACGATCGGAGCGAAAGCGGCGAAGGGAGCGGCCACACGTGCGCTCTGCGAGGACAAGCCATTCCTGGATGGCCCGGGCGACATCGCTTTTCTGCCTAAGACAGAAGACCCAGCGATAGCGAGAATAGTTGTCTGTGAGGGTGAGGACATAGCGGCCACGCTCGCCGACCGACTCGGTGGAGAGAGGGCCCATGACATCCGAATGGACAAGGTCGAGAGGGGCGGATGCACGGGAGGCAAACAAGGGGTACGTGGACCGGTGCATCTTCCCCTGAGCGCAGTCAATGCACTCAGTGGGGCACGGGAGAGGGAAAGTCTCCGGGTCAAGGCCCGAGGCAGGCCGGGTGCGAAGCATGCTGTCCACAGCGGCAGAGTGGACGTGGTAGAGGCGGCGGTGCAAGAGGCGGGTGTGCTGAGGAGAAAGCGTACTGGTGACGAGCACATGGCCTGTGGCGGCCGACGAGGAGGAGACGGGAGGAGAAGAGGAGAGACGAGGAACATGCCACAGGTTGCCACGGGCGGTGGCGTGCAAGACGACAAGACCAGACGGACGCAACGACAAAGTGCCAACACCACGCGAGTGTACAACATCCATACTCATGCGGTCAAGGGCAGTCACGGACAGGAGGCTGAGCTCGAGACCAGGGACGAAGAGGACATCGGTCAGAAAGACGTCACCGGCAGGTCCACGAAAATGAACGACGCCAACACCACGGACAGGTAACACCTGTCCGGAGCCTGTCCGGACACCGGAGACATCGCCGATAGGACCGAGCATACTGAAGGCCTCACGAGAGGCCGTCATGTGATGCGTGGCCCCGGAGACGATGATCCAGGTCTCAGTAGGGTCCTGGACCGGGGTCGCTAGATCGCTAACGGTCACATGGCAGCAGACGAGGGACGCGGACGCGGTGGACGGAGGCGCGAAACGGGACTGCCAATCGTCAAGCCAAGCAAGATCATCAAGAAGAGGGGTGGAGGAGGCCACGGGCGACGACGAGACAGACGAGGAAACGGGACACGACCGCAGCTCAGTCTCAGTCATGCAGGGCTGGGCAGGAGAGCAGGAGGTGATGCAACTCGCACTTCCCTGGGGAGGAGGGCGAGGCAGGCCGAGCTGGAGCGCGATGAACTGCTCCAGCTAGCGCTCACGGGAGGAGGGCCCGGGAGTGTAGACGGAGTGCGGAGTGACGGCGCCGGAGCCCGGGCGTAGGAAGACTGCGCCGGTGAAGGGAGCGGATGCGCCGACGGCTGCGGGTAGTACTGCTGCGGCGCGGGTGTCTGCGGCACAGGCGGAGCTGCCGGAGTGGCAGAGCCGCTGGACGAGGTCAAAGTGGAAGGGCCAGCAGCGGCGACGGCGGCAGAGGCGAGGCGGCGCTCCCGCTGGCGCCGCATGGTAGCGATGACGCGCGCCTCGTCCGTCGGGAGAGGGCACGTGTACCACCCGTGCCCGGGCTGACCACAGTTATGGCAGGCCGAGTCACCACCGCCGGACCCGGTCGACGACTGCTGCTGCTGCTGCTGTGGCTGACCCTTGCCTTTCTTGTTCCGGCTCTTCTTCTTCTTCCTCGCAAGCTGCTGTGTCAAGGCGGCGAGTTGTTGCTGAAGAGCAGCAAGTGGGTCAGGGTTGCCGCCAACGTTACCAGTGGGCCGCTGCTGCTGCTGCTGCTGCTGCTGTAGGGGCGGCGGCTGCTGCTGCTGTAGAGGCGGTGGGTGCTGCTATATGGGCGGCGGCTGCTGCTGCTGCAGCGGTGGCGGCTGCTGCTGTAGAGGCGGCGGCTGCTGCTGCTGCAGCGGCGGTGGTTGCTGCTGTATGGGCGGCGGCTGCTGCTGCAGCGGCGGTGGCGGTTGCTGTTGTAGAGGCGGCGGCTGCTGCTGCTGCAGCGGCGGTGGCTGCTGCTGGAGGGGCGGCAGCTGCTGCGGTAGCGGCGGCGGCTGCAGCTGTAGAGGCGGTGGCTGCTGCTGCTGCAATGGCGGCGGCGGTTGGTCCTGCTGCAGCGGCGGCGGCAGCTGCTGGTCGTGCGGCGGTGGCGGCTGCTGCTGCTGCAGCAGCGGCGGGTGCTGTTGCTGCTGCTGGTGCTGCAGCAATCACTGCAAGAAAGGAAGGGTAGGGGTCCCCCCATCAGAGGAGGACCCCCCTTCGCCAGGACTATCAGCCATGCCTTGGTGTCTGTTTTTTTTTTGTCTTTGTGGTGATGCTTCAGCAGGGGGTTGGGGGAGTGGGGAGTCTACCCACTCCTCTAGCCTTCCCCCTTTCCCCTTTCACCCTCCCCCTTTTTTTGTTTGTTTTTTTTGTTGATGATGTCAGCAGTGACGTCAACAGTGACGTCAGCGGTGACGTCAGCAGAGGGGTGCTGACGTCAGGAGCGGCAAATGTTGGGGCCGCCGCTGCTGCTGTTGGTGCTGAAGTTGCTGCAGCTGGCGGCTGCTGCAGCTCGCTGCAGCAGCTGCTGCAGCCCGCTGCTACTGCTGCACGCTGATGTAGCTGCTGCGTGCTGCGGTTGCTGCCTGCTGCTGCTGCGGGCTGCTGCAGCCGGCTGCTGCTGCGGGCTGCTGCTGGTGCTGCACGCTGCTGCTGCTGCTGCTGCTGCTGCACGCTGCTGCTGCTGCTGCTGCGGGCTGCTGCTGCTGCTTCTGCGAGCTGCTATTGCTGCGGGCTGCTGCGAGCTGCTGCTTCTGCCTGCTGCTGCTGGTGGTGCCAGTCACTGCACCTGGGTGACGTTGCCGCGTGCGTCGTCGCCCACAGATGTCAGACGCCGCCTGCCGCTCACCTCCTCGCGTCACGCGTGGGGGTCAGTGCTGCCGAAAAAAATTCGACAGCATTTCCCCTGGCCCAGTGGCCGTGGGAAAAAATCTGACGCCGCCACCAGGAGGGTCAATGTTGCCGGAAAAATCCGGCAGCATTTCCCCTGCACTGGCGCGTATGGGGGTCCGCCGGCGTTGTCTGGCACCTGTTCGCCAGTCTTCTGCTGCTGCTGCTACGCTCTGGCTCTGATACCAAAAGAGAAACTATGCAGCAGGTTGGGGCAGCAGCGTTGTTGATGCAGCGTGCGGGCTTGCACGCTCGTTGCTTAAGTCAGCTGCCCCCTCAGTCTGCTGCTCTAGAGTCCAAGTCTGGAAGCTCTGGGTTTTGTTACTCAGAAACGCGCGCGCCAGAGTTAGCGCCAGAAAGCAGCTGAAAACTGATAATGACTGATTAGGAATGAAGAATGAACAGCAATGGGGGACCCCTCCAAGTTCTAGCCCCCCCCCCNTGGACCATACCATAATACCGACGCTGCGAACGCAGTCATGCGGTTAGAATCTGCTAGAAAAATAGTAGCGAGGAGTTATGGCAGCCTAAACCCAGATAGTGCCCACGACGGTTTATGCTGCCAAACAGGGCCATGCAACATGCAACTGGGACCCTAGGCAGTGCATGACGATGCAGACGCGATGGGACGCGCTGGACGCATGCAAGCAGCTACTGCGGTGTCAATGACCGCCGGCAGCACGACCGCCGAGGAGGCCTGCCGATGGAGCTGAGCGCGTCGCCGGAGAGAGGAGGCTCCAGCGAACTGCGAGAAGACCTCAGCGTGCGTCGGCTCCAACGGACGACACTCCATCGGCGTCGAGTCTCGCCGTCAGTCATCTGCACGCCGATGTACACAAGCCGGGAGGACACAACAGAGCACAATGAGAGATGCGAAAAAACCAACACCAGTGAGACTGTGTATGTGCAAATCACAACTGATATCCAACTAAAAATATGTACCAATGTCGATACCCCTTCCATTATGAACTGCAGAGGAGCATTGAACCATCCTTAATATTCCGTACCGCCCCTTGCATTCGACTAAATAATTATTTTTCCTTCGACCATTCAAGCACAAATAATTGCGCTGTTGTGAACGAATCACTCTTGACATTATGAAATTCCTAAATATGTACACACCATTTCACGTTCCGCGCACAGTCTCTATGGGACTGCGAGCGGAACGTGAGATATCCACGTCCGCGTGCAGTCCCCCACGCGATTATGGCACAAAGCGAGCTTTGATGCACAAGCTAGCGAGGAAGGAAGCTGCGATTCGGGTTCCGGATCCAAAGATGAGGCGAGCTAGGAGGTGCGACGTCGCTCTGAAGATACGAACTTTCAAGACTCGAGAATCAAAGTTTTGGGGAGAACCGGAGGATGTGAACGGGTATTTCGACCAAAATAAAACACCAAAAAAACCAGGTCTTTGGACGAAAAGGGTCCAAAATTCCTGGGCAAAAAATTACAGTCAAATATAGCTGACACATAAATCAGTTTAAAAAAATAGTCGAATGCAAGGGGCACTACCGTAGACAATAACATGTATAATAGACATGCCATGGAAGACGTGCATTTCCCTTGCGATGTCTACTGCAAGAAATTCTTTGTTTTGACATTGAAGTTTGAAACTTTATCATTTTACTCCTAGATGTCAACCAAGTCCACTATGAAACTGATGAGCTTCACATGACGATGTTAGAATTAGCCCTACAAGACTGCTCAGATTGGATGAGTCACATTGACCTGGACCAATTTACACTAATCTGAACCCAAGAGGAGACTCCCATGAGTTCCTGCGCAGGCCAATACTTCCATCATAGTAGCTGCATCGCAGCTGAACTGGTTTCACACTATGTGGTGGTCTTGCTGCAACTTTGACAGTCAGCAATGCACACCTAGTTACCTAATGTCACCATTCATCATCCACCATGCATCTCCTATCTGAATTCTGTTTCTGAAAACTAGTGGGGCACAACCACATCTTCCTTGGCTTTGTTATTCCACCCCATTTTACCACCCCTTCCTGATAAGCATCTTCTCCTGCATTGGTGAAGACTCGAGAGTAATCGCAATGCCTCACCTCAAACTTGCAATCCTCTGTCTTCCCTTCATCCTCATCCTGGCATCAAAACACAACCCCCCCTCCCACAAAGTCTCCACCGAAACCCAGTTTAATGATTTTCACCTAGTATCCCCTGTTTAGAAACAGCTGCAACCAGAGAATGCGATCAACCATGAAAAATATATCAGAGGCGTCAGGCTTCTCCAGCCGTGACTACTAGCACAGTCCACAATTTTCACTGCCGACGAGGAACAAAGTCCTGTGAACCACTCTACATCAGATTGTCCTCCCCAGGCAGATGGGCATCCAACCGCACACTGGACACCACTCTACATCATCCCCAGCGGCCAGCGACAGTCCCTAACCTTCCGGCTCCCAAAGACATCGCCACTCCCCTCACCAGACCATGAAACCGGCGCCGGTTGACCAACAGCCAGTAATGAGAACATGTCACAGCAGCCAGCATTCGGTGAAATGAGAGCGCACCACCCCTCCTGCTCCCACTCACAAGTCTTCGTCCCACAGCGCCTCACCAAAGGACAGGCTGAAGGTGGCGCTCCAACAGAGGAGATCTTCCAGACAACCTTCTCTCCCCCACGAAGCGAGCCTCAGGAGGCATGCACAGGTGCTGCTCACCTTGCAGCAGCAGCAGCCCCTTCGTCGATCTCAGCTTCAAAAGTGCTTGGTGAGGGGCCAAGATAGGGGTGGAGGGGGGGTAGGGGAGCAGAAGCTTGGTGTAAACACAGGGAGAAAGGGGGCCAGAGCAGAAACATGAGTTGGGGAGTGGTTGGAGGAAACAGGAGGGGGGGAATAAGGAAGGGCCAACAGCTGGCCAGAGGACACTGGTCAGGGAGAGACCAGCAAGCGGAGTTGGTGCATGAAGCAGCAGCCCTCAGCCAGCAGGTGAGCAGGGAAAGACGGGGATCAGCGGATAGCCCAAGCTTCCTCACTCTTTTGGCCCACCCCTGGTTCCACCAAGCCGCGCAGCGGCACCGAACATCCCTCCGCTCTTCTTCACTGGAGCCTCACCCCCTGCCCCCCCACCCCCAGCACCGCTACCACCGCTGCGGCCGATGCTGCTTGACCGGAGACCCGACAGGGCCGCCGTCTTCATGCCCAGCAAGCCGCCGCCACCGCCACCACCGCCGCCGCGGCTGGGGCCAGGCTCTGGGGTGCCGATGGGGCGTGCTGCACCGGATCCCAGAGCCGATGCGCCCAGGTTGACACCGCCACTGCGGCGCGCGCCTGGTCCTCCTGAGCCTGTGCGGGGAAAGGCTGAACCTCCGACCCGATCGTCTTGGTTTGCCTGGAGACGTGGGAAAGGTTTTCTTTAGAAGCGGGAATAATGGATCGGCTAACTGAGTGGAAGGGGGGGGGGGGGAGAGGAATGGGACAAAAGGGACAGGGAGGAAGAGGGGCATGAGGGAGAAGGTGCAGAACAAGAGACTGAGGGAGGGTAGGAGCAGGGAGCGAAGGGAGGGAGGACAGGGGGGACGAATGAGACAGTGGGAGTGGAACAAGATGAAAAGTGAAAAGAAAACCAGAGAAAAATGAGGGAAATCTAGGACTGAGGGAGGAATGAGGAAAGGAATGGAGGACCAAGGGGGGAGGGAGAGACGGGTACAGATGAGGATAGGGATAGGGAGAGAATGAAAAAAGAACTGAAGGCAATGGCATGGAAGAAGAGAGGACACACAGAGAGGGAAGATGGGAAGGCAACAGATGAGTCTGCGGAGGGGGGGGGGGGGGACAGGAGTGGAAGTGGTGTTTACATCATCATTTTGGCGGGCAGGGCTGGCATGCCTAGGTGCATCAGCCAGGGGTGTTGCAGAACGCCGGCGAGAGCTGTCACCCGTTTCGGTGCTCACTTGCACTGCTCAAAACAGCAGGACAAAGCAGAAAGGTGTGGCCACATCTTCCTGACGACGCATCGCAGCAGTTCTGGAGACCCAGCCATGGAACTGCCATGGAGAAAGCACCAGGAAACAGCTGCAGTCCGCAAAAGCAGCCCCAGCACCGCAAAAGCACAAGCAGCACAGCAACACAGCAGCAAGGCTGCAGCAGCAGGACAATCCGACAGCTGACCACAACTACGGAAAGGCAACAGCTGGAAGTGCTATTCTGTGCAACTCCCTTTCATTCACCTCATCGATAATGAGAGCACACTGAAAAAGTAAGCACGGGCAGCGTTGGCCGGACAGCTTGCAACAGCTCCAGCCTCTTGGATGCCACATCAACAAGCTTCATTTCCAGAGCAATGAAGCTGCATGGTTCTGTCATGCGTTTGACGCAATTTCTGGGATGTCTAGTGTCACAGGGTACCATGCACTGCAGCCCTTGCATCTCACATGCAGGAAACAATCGCTTACACCACCATCTGCCCTCTGCCTGCCCTGTAATCTGCTGAGCGGCACTTTGCATCACCTGCGCTCCAAACCAGTGGCACTGAGCGGTGCCATACCATACCTTGGTTGGAGCTGCTGCCACCTGCTGGCGCAGGGAGGACAGGAGCCGCACCACCTGCTACGCCAGCAGCCTACATAGCAGCAAGTGGATAGAAGCATCACACCGCAGAGGGGGGCAACATCAAGAGTTGCCGATAAAGAGAAGAGGCCTGACATGGAAGACAGGAAGCACGAAAACAGTGCTGGGGAGGGGTAGGTGCAGTAGAGCCTTCACATTGGCTTCACCAACGGTACGAACATGGAGAAGTGGAGAGATGCATGGGGAGGATGGGGAAGAGGACAAAGAGGACGAAGAGGAGGAGGGGGAAGTGGAGTTCAGCATGGAAATGCCAACCCAAGAGAAAGCAGACCAGAAACAATACCACGACGATGAGGCTAAAGGTGAGCAAGTAGGACCCTCCCTGCTGCAGCTCCCCAGTGTTCTGTCTCAAGCCCTTGCTTGTGCCCCACCCAAACACACCAGGCGACTGGTGGCCCAACATCCCCATGAATTCCCCAGATCCAATGAACGGTGGGTGGCTGGGGGGTGGATGCATGCTGGGCCTGTCGCTGCAGGGAGAAGACTCAGTACGCACCGGCATGCGGGGAGGACCCTGCGCCGCCTGCGCCTGCGCGTACTTGAGAATCGTCCAGTCAAATACGTAGTCAAACTGGAACCCTACAGAAATTGCAAGCAGACCCACAATTGACTACTTCAAGAGGGAGAAAGAAGATGTAAGAGTATGGCATGCAGGAGGCGACCGAAGGCCCAAGCACTGACGACGAGGGAAGAACAGTGACAGAATGCAAGCAGGTCAGGTTACAAAGGGAGCGGGAGGTGGTGGTGGTGGCGGCCACGGCAGCAGTGGCAGCAATGGCAGCGTGGAGGTGGTGGCGGCCACGGCAGCAGTGGCAGCAATGGCAGCGTGGAGGTGGTGGTGGTCTTGGAACAGAAGGAGGTCGGCGAAGAGGAGGGCGAGGAGGGGGAGGACGAGGAGGAGGAGGCGGAAGAGGCGGAGGAGGAAGAGGAGGAAAGGGAGGGGGAGGAGAAAAGGGAGGAGGGAGGAAGAGGACAATGACGATGGCGAGGAGGAGGACGAGGAGGAGGAGGAAGAGGAGGGGTGGGGAGGAGGAGGTG
>SZWC01001963.1:47824-74053 GCA_023375785.1 Penium margaritaceum | reverse complement strand
CTCTGAGAAAGTACATGAACACATAGCCCAGCGACTCCAGATCGTCTCTTCGACTTTGCTCTGCATATCGCAGCAGCGTTCCCACGTGCAACCGTGGTGCAGAGAGCCAAAGCAAAAACGCAGAGGAAGGAAGTGAGAGCATAGCATGGACCTAATACCGGGATGCAGGGCAAACTGGAGAGACCAGAGAGGCGTGGTGGAACCAAGAGAGAAAGCGGAGATCACCAGGTGCGGACCACACCTTGCCACAAGGTGGTGGACGAGTGGAAGAAAGATAGTGGAGGGGGCATTGGAAGGGGAGGGATGGGGGGGAGGGGAAGGGGAGGGATGGGGGGGGAGGGGAAGGGGAGAGCCAAGCACAGATGCTCCAGTGCCCGAAGACGAGGGGGAGGACAGAAAGCTCACCAATGCCCAGGTGTGTGTTGATGCTGGCATATCTGGCGGTTCCCGTGAGGTTCTTGTTCTCTCTGCAACCAATCCATGGCAGCAGCGCAGGATGGACAGTGCCCGCGGGGTCATCATGGGGACAGCACCCAAAGCCAGCCTGGAGGCGAGCAAAGCATAGGTCAGGCATGCGATTGGGAGCGACAGCTGCTGTTAACATGCACTTGCAAGCACCCTAGCTGTTGCCTGTGAAGGAGTCAAGGGCTTTCTGCCAACCGAAAGCCAGAGCATCCAATTCTAGGAGACGCAGTGAGGGGCCAAGAGGGAGGTGGGAATGGCAACTTGAGGAGACTAGTGCGGGAGAGCTTAACAAAAACATTAGAACCTTGCAAAGGGGCTTAAGCTCAGCACACAGAACGACACCCAGCGCGCTCTCTGGCAGGCTCATGCAACATGGCACCTTCTTCATGGTCTGAGGACATGGCCATAGATCCTCATCCCCACCACTCCCTCCCCCTTCCCCCCTGCAGACCTCCCCATGACTGCCGTTCCTTAGAGAGACGGCGCAGCCTGTACCCCTGAGGCACCTCAAGGTTGCGCACCTGTACGGAATGTGTTGGTGTGTGGTGGGATCGCGGTACTTCTTGGCCAGCCCAAAGTCAATCACGTACACCTGCACCAGCATGCAATGAAGAACATGCGGGAACAGTGGTCGCAGACGCAAGACACAGCAGGATGGTCCTACTGTGGCAACATACCTTCAACCGAAGAAAGGACTGCGATGAGGAGGAAAGCAATTACACCGACAATGAGGAGGAGGAGGAGGGGGAGGAGGAGGAGGAGGAGGAGGGGGGGGAGGGGGGGAGGAAGAGGAGGAGGCGGGGAGGCAGAGGAGGGAGAGTGGGAGAAGGTGGAGGAGAACAAAGAGGAGGAGGAGGGGGGGGAGGGGGGGAGGAAGAGGAGGAGGCGGGGAGGCAGAGGAGGGAGAGTGGGAGAAGGTGGAGGAGAACAAAGAGGAGGAGGAGGGGGGGGAGGGGGGGAGGAAGAGGAGGAGGCGGGGAGGCAGAGGAGGGAGAGTGGGAGAAGGTGGAGGAGAACAAAGAGGAGGAGGAGGGGGGGGAGGGGGGGAGGAAGAGGAGGAGGCGGGGAGGCAGAGGAGGGAGAGTGGGAGAAGGTGGAGGAGAACAAAGAGGAGGAGGAGGAGAGAGGTGGCGGACATTACATGCTCCTCCTTCAGCAAGTTATCCTCACCCAGATTCACGACCGAAACATGAGGGAGAACAACGAAGCAGGAAGGTGGGAAAGGCAAACACACCTGGTTGGCACGCCTCCCAAGCCCCATCAGAAAGTTGTCAGGCTTGATGTCTCGGTGCAGGAAGCTCTTGCTGTGGACGTACTCGATGCGGTTGATCTGCGCATGCCATGTGTTCGCATGTCCAGAAACACAATTCCACAGGGGACAGCATCCGCATTGTGGGAGAAGGGGCGCCGGAAGGACACAGTTCTCAGGTCATTGCAAAATGTCAGCAGGGGAAGCTGAGCTGAGAGAGATGGGACAGTGCGGTGTACCTTGTAGGTAACTCAGACAAGAGCTACAGCCAACACTGGCGACAGAAAGAAGACGGCAACGGAAGCCGAGGCTCCTGTGGCTGCACAGCGGTCGTTGGTCCTGGCATGATGAGGAAGCTTGCACGGGCAGTGCGCGCATGTCCAGACTCGCTCAAATGCAGAATTGCATCAGGGAAGACAAAGTCGTGCACGGAGGCACCTCACAGGGCCCTTCCACTTCCACAGCAGCAGGTGTGAGCAAGCCCTTCCCATCTGCTTTGCGTGAAAACACAGAGAGTCGTGCGTAAAGAACGAAAGGGACAGAAACATCTGTAAGTCAAACTGCTTGCTTCCTCACCATCTGGTCTGCAAGCATGAGCGATGTCTTGAGTGAGAACTTGCGAGAGCAAAAGTTGAAGAGATCTTCCAGGCTTGGCCCCAGCAGGTCCAGCACCATCACATTGTAGTCGCCTTCCACACCAAACCACCGGATGTTAGGGATGCCCGCTGCACACAGCAACGGAACAGGCGACAGAAAGGGGCGTGCACCATCCCATGTAAAAATTGGGCAAACACAGTGACAGTAGGTAGCAACAGCAGCGACGACACAGCAGTCCCTGTTGAGGATGAGAAGGTGGGTGAAGAAAAAATGATTGGCGGAGATGGGGGATGAAGGAAATGTGCAATACGAAAGGAAGAGGAGCTGCTGCAGCAGCAGCAGCAGCAGCAGGAGGAGGAGGAGGTGGTGGTGATGGAGGATGAGGAGGAGTAGGGAAAGGAAAAGAACGATGAAGAGGATGAGGATGAGGACAGGGACGGAATGAGGACGACGAAGATGACGACAAGAACAAGGACAAGGACAAGGACGAGGGCGAGGGCAAGGGCGAGGTCGAGGGAGAGGGCAGGGGCAGGGATGAGGGCGAGGACGAGGACGCAGGGGAGGATGATGGGGCCGAGGACGGGGTGTAGGCCAAGGACAAGTACGACGAAAAGGACTTCAAAGAGGAGGACAGGGACTACAGCGAGGACAGCGACGACGAGGATGAGGATGACAATGAGGAGGACTAGGGCGAGGACGATGACGAGGACAATGAGGACAAGGATGAGGACAATGAGGACGAGGACGAGGACAAAGAGGACGAGGACGAGGACAAAGAGGACGAGGACGAGGACAATGAGGACGAGGACGAGGACAATGAGGACGAGGACAATGACGACGAGGACGAGGACAATGAGGACGAGGACGAGGACGAGGGCGATGAGGGCGAGGACAGGGACAAGGAGGAGAGGACAAGGAAGGCGAGAAGGACAGGGCAAAGAGGACGAGCAGGACATGGAGGATGAGGAGAGCGAGGAGAACACGACGGATGGTCAGGACAACAACTAGGACGAGGACGAGGAGTATGAGGAGGGGATGGAGGTGTTGAGAGGAACAATCTACAATGCAAGGGGGTGTTGCGGCTGACAATAGTGCATGATGCATGCCCCAAGAACAGGACTCGCCCAAGACTGAAGTAAGCAGTAATACTCACTTCCACCCTGAAGAATGCGGTAAAGCTTTGACTCGTACAGAAGCTGTGGATGCTTTGTCTTCACTGACTCCTGGATAAGGACAGACATCAGGGGCAGCAGCAATAACAGCACGAGCAGCAGCAGCAGCAGCAGCAGCAGCAATGGCTCCCATTTAATCGGTGGTGGTGGCAAGCATAGAGGCAGCCGTTGCAACAGCGAAGCTGACAACAGCCGCAGTGCAGGCAGACGCATGAACAGGGAGGCATGGTCGCGGCAGAGCCACTGCTGGGAACCAGAGAAAGTGGTGTCAACAGCAGAGGCAGCAATGTCAGCGGCCGAGGCTGTGCTGGCGACAGCAGAGGCAGTGATGGCAACAGCAGAGGCTGTCCTGGCAACAGCAGAAGCGGCAAGGTCCTTCCAGATGCACACGCACTGGGCGTTCAAGAAGGGCAAAGCAACTCCCGAATGACATCTGTTCAGGAGTGGGAAGGGACTGCAACCTACTGCTTGAGCAAGGAACTCCATCTTGCGCACAAGGACGACGCAAGAGAATTCACCGCATGTGACGCAGTGAAAACAAACAGGGGAGACAGACCCCAGCGTTCCCCAGTACGCGAGCTCGCAAGTCAAAACAAGGCCAGGCAGTGACCATCCACTCTGTCGGCAACACCGGAACAGGAAAGTCTGTGGAGCTGCAGAACAACCCTGGAGGAGTGCGTGCTGTTAGAAACTGTGGCAGGGCAAGATGGGCACGGCTGAGACTTCAGTGCACGTGTGCATGCCGTCTGCTATTGGTGCCAGACTGTGCATTGCCACAGAGACTCGCAAGAAGCTGCTAGAGGGAGCGGAGGTACCAAGGGCAGCGGAGCAAACAGATCGCGCTGGTGCACCTTCACAGACCACTTACCATCTTGATCCCGACCTCCTCATTTGTCTGGATGTTGGTACCTGCAGAGGGAGACGCCAGGAGATGGTTGAGGGTCAGAAACAAGCCCAACAGTTGGGAACCACAATCAGCCGAAGGGAGAACACCCTTGGCCAAAGGACAAACCTCAGCGGTAAGCCGCGATTATTGAGATACAACTACAGAAGCAGTCGCAAAAGCTTAAGACACTGTCCGATACAGCATCTACAACTCAAGGTCCCGCCTTCCTCTTGTGTAGAACTCCTAACATGGCCTGAAGGTGGCCCCACATGTCCTAGGTCTCGCTTGCAATGAGCGCAATGCAGGGACCGAGCATCTACACCACCCAGCTGCTTGACAAGCAAATCAGCAAAAAACAGTGCGCGCTGGTGCACACATCTCTTCATGCGACGACATCGAGCACGGGCTCACCAACAGTGCTTTCGAGCCCCAGCCTCTGCACCAAAGCACACAAACCCAGACCGATCCCTGAGTGCCACCGGCCCACTGGACCGAGTCTCGGACATTCTCCCGCGTGAGAGGCCACGCGAACAACGCACCTCCACTTTTCGTGCTAAGAAAAGGCAAGGTGTGGCTTTGCGACATCTTGTGGAGAGAGAGCCGCAGACCGTGCGACCAAAACCGTCCAAACAGCGACACCAGACACATACACTGGAACACTACAAGTCAAAGCTGAGCTCCAAGGAGGGTCGAGCTCACCTAAGTAGATCTCTCCGAAAGAACCGCTGCCAATCTTCCGCCCCAACCGATACTTGTTAGCTATGCGCAGATCCATGGCCGACATGGCTGCGACGGGTCTGACTCTTCAACGGCCAAACAGACAACCTCCCACGTCTTCAGAGCAAAGCTGTGGCCCTCAGAGTGTGAAGGGTGAGCGCAGAGGATTCTCTCTGCTCACAGGGCAACCTCTGCCCGACGGCCGTCCTAGATCAGCAGATGTCAACCCGGACTGGAACTTCCCAGCTCAAGTGGCCCTGTTTCGCCAGATGCAGCCCGCCTCTACCGCCAAGTTTAGCTGCCACAGCTGGCACAGTCTCCGGACCTAGCAGAGGATAGCATTTCTCAAAGCAGGAGGCAGGAGAAAGCGTTCGGCAGTAGAGGCTCCCACAATTTGTAGCCACGCGCCATGATTCTGGCCAGAATCTCCTAACAAGTCCCTATCGTTCGCCAGCTGGCCCAACTCCTTTCTTGAGGGCTGTAGTTCAGAGACTTGGGTTCACGGCGTAAGATGTCCACTTGGCTCCACGGTCAACGCATATCCGGCGCTCTTCGCTGCCCGACTCTGCTCAAAGCGAGCATCATGCAAGTGCAGTTGTTGACCGCCGGCTCTGAGTGGACCCGCCCGGTTCACGCCCGGTCCGAGAACGAGTTAGGTGGATCACTGGAGCGCAAACAAGGCAATCGAATGGAAGTCCTTTTTCTCAAAGTGAAAGTTGAAACCCTAACAGGACGAAAGACAGATGCGAGGACCCACATCCAACTCGGATGGTGGTGCCGGCGTGACGGCCCATGCCGCGTTTCGTTAATCGACCCTGCATTGTCGGTTGGAAGGCACCACCAACGAGCAGTGTGAAAACGCGCGTCCTTTGAAGCCTTCATCGCATTTCCACGAGAGAAGCACAGATCCAATAGTGTGTCTCACACAAAGGACGGACCTTTGAATTATATAAAACACTACAAGTGGTAGGGTACAACATTTTCTCTTCATAACCTCATGAAACATTAATTTACACATGGATTAGATTTTATCACTTCAAAAAATATTTTTAAAATGGTAATTCAACAACTTCCAAACTAATACGCCCTTTTCAAAATTAGCCTCAACCTTTACAGATTTTATTTGGTAACTTCATGTAGCCTATAATATTGAAGGTCTCTTCAATTTCTAATCTTAAAAAAAGAAGAGCCAAAACTATCCATGTGGAACAAAACGTACGTCCTTATGCTTGAAGTACAAATACAATAATCGAATGGTCGCTTAGCCTTTCTGACGAGACAAAAATAATAAAAAAACGAATAAGGACTTCATGGGATAGTAAATAAAACATACATCATACACCAAATTGTTCCAGATTTCATATCCATTTGGAAACTAAACCATTTTTACCGTATTATAGGTGAATTTTTGTGATACATTTTCCATAAATTTGCTCCCCTTACATTAATTCAGGTAAAAAACCTTTCTTCGACTATCTTCAAAGAAGAATTCAACACATATGTATTCCACTACATATTGGATCCTTTTCATATGGTACCCAAACGGTGAGTCCTATGCAAAAGTGGTTGAACAATCTTTATGTACCTAGACTGATGGATCACTGTAGATGATAAAGCAAGACTCAGATATTTACTCGATCATGCTCATGTAAATCATCTAGTTCAAATCAAAATTTGAACGACGATTTACTCCTTTCTTAAATTTAATAGCCTAATTATTTGATAACTCAAGATTTAAAGAAGAATAAAGCACCTCCTCTTAAGTGATGACCCTCATTGTTATACTCAATGTACTTTCTACGTTTCCTATTACTCTTCTATCCTTAAGAATTCATCTCAAAACATTTATTTCTTCTATACAGAAAAGAAATCTCCATATTATCTTTACGTTTTTCAAGAAATAGATTCCATAAATTTATTTCAGAATGTAATTTCTTTGTGAATTTACAAACACCATGAGATTTGCAAAGATCTATAATGAAGTAAAATGAGAATAATATTAAGTGACACTTCATAAGTATTGGGGAATATCTATATGCATGGTCGCTTGATGTGTAAAAAATGGGAAATGGCTAGGTAATCATTATTAGAGTGAGCGATAACTACGCTCAGCAACAGCTTTGACATGGTGTAGTCAGATCAAAAATCATAGGTTTGTAAGCAAAGTTGCAAATATTTTTCCGTAAATACTCGGGTGCGGCTCAGCCGGGAATTTCTAATGTATAGGCCAGATTAAATTCTGGCATCTAGCTCAAAGGGGAGGAAAGGAGCCTGGATTTGAGTGCTGCATGCACAACAGGGCTTTGCATGCCTACTGGCCCAGCTTGGTCAGCAGTTGCGCAATACAAGCAAGAACTGTTGGGTACTTGGCCCAGACCAGTCAGGGTGGAGGTGCACCTGACTAGACTGCTAGGACCGCTTGAATCAGCACATGCAAGCAGGGCTCTTGAGCAGGGACCACTCTACATCAGGTGGTGCATGCACGACTTAGCATTGCATCAGCTACCACATGCACCACTCAGTAGTTGCATCAGCAACTACATGCACGACTCAGCAGTTGCATGCAGAGCCAAGAGAAGGGACCGCCCTCCATTAGTGGCAACATGCACGACTCAAAAACTGGGGCCACGGCCACATTGCCAGCATTCAGGAAGCTTCTTTGAGGAGGAAGCTATGTGCCTTTGATCGGGAAGATTCCTTGAGGAGGAAGCTATGACCTTGAAGAAGGACGTTTCCTGTGGG
Source organism: Penium margaritaceum (assembly GCA_023375785.1). Lineage (NCBI taxonomy): Eukaryota > Viridiplantae > Streptophyta > Zygnematophyceae > Desmidiales > Peniaceae > Penium > Penium margaritaceum. The sequence goes on along the minus strand of SZWC01001963.1, from coordinate 66,225 downwards.
CACAAGGTAGCTTGTCAAATTGCCAGGATCCCACTATAAAAGCAGATTGGACTCAGTCAGTCCAGTAACTCCAATAGAAACTCCAACACAACTTCAACAACTCTATCAACTCTACCCGTTACACCAACAGTCCATCTTTGCCAGACAACACCTCAGACCAAGAATCTATTGACACTCTCTCACCTGAAGACCCACGTGAGCCTGGCAGCCTTCTACCAGCCTGGGTTTCTGGACGCCCTTGACTACCTGAAGGCCTGACTACCTAGAAGAGGTGGCTAGACTACGCCCAAGACTGGATAGCAGCCTTGCTACGGCTGCTTCTCAAGACTTTGCTCATCTCTGAGCCAAGAGTTGTGTCTAGGCGTTAAGCCTAGAGTTAGTGTTTGGCGTCAACTCTACCTGTGTAGTGTTAATCGAGTCTGGAAGGACTCTGTTGAAGTTCCCCTCTGTCGACACAGAATGCCTGGTAATAGTCTACCAGCTTAGCTAGGAGGGTCAGAAGTCCTCTGACGACCTCATAAGTCGCGCAATGGCTGCCAGCATGGAGAGGAGGCTGCCCTGACGACGTGGAGGCCATTTCACCTGAAAGTACGGTGACCGTGCTGAGACCCTTGCAACGACACCCTTAACAGCCCAGCAAGGTGTTGCGCCCTCAAATGGGGCAGGTTGTGTCAGAGTATTGAGTTGAGTTGAGTTTTTCTGTTGTTTTCTTGTACCATACTTGTACTTGATAATCTTTTTCAATGAAAACTTTCAATCAAAGTCTTGCGCTTCCCCACATTGGAGTACAAGGTTTGCTTGCTGGGCACAGAGATCTTAGAAAGCAGCAAGACCCCCTTCCTACATCAGAGCACGCGGTGACTTTGTCACTATAGGCTCCAAAACCCCAACAATGATGACCACATTAGGGTTCCTACCACCATCGGCACATTTCTTTTGCCTTCCTGGAATTAACATGGAAACATAAGCCCTAAACTGAAGGTGTTGGGTCTATACGATCTTCATATGGACAAATTATTTTAATGGATCCCCTTATTACATCGTACCATTTAAATAGTTCTTCGATGGAAGTAGCCATCAACTCAGCATCCTATGTGTTGTAAGGGCAAGAAAAATCCCCTCAAAATGTTTCCAACCTGGCATGGAAGAGATCCTTGTATCTTTGAGAACTGAAGTAATGAAATGCAAGGTGGATAAAGTTCTAAAAGTTCCCTTGTTAGTTTCTTCTCATTCCGTGACTTTCTTCTTCCATTTAGAGTAATGAACCATACAATTTTTCTTACTAATTTCCCTTGCTATGTCCTAACTCATGTTGCACTTTCAAGTAACTATAATATCAAATCCAAACATAGGAAGATCATGATTATCATTTTTTAATTTTATTTTTAAAGTACCTTAGATTTTCTAAGGCTTTTTGTCTGCTCTTTTATAATTTTCTTCTCATATCTTGGTGCAATGATTTGAATAATTATTTTATCTTATTCTTCATTTTTGTAATGGAACCGAAGGAACCCTTGGCCAACTAGGCCAAAACCACGGTGCTTGAGGGTCTCCGACCCTCAAGCCGTCCCATCCGCCCGCCCACAGGCCAGGGACCTCGTGCGAGCCACGTCGGACCGGCCGCGCGCTACACTGCCCCCCGATAGGAGTGAGCCGCCCTCGGCGTCCGCATGTTGGACTCGAACCCTGGCGCTCTGATACCAATGTAGCGGAACGGACGAAACCCTTGGCCAACTAGGCCAAAACCGCGGTGCTTGAGGGTCTCCGACCCTCAAGCCATCCCATCCGCCCACCCACAGGTCAGGGACCCCGTGCGAGCCACGTCGGACCGGCCGCGTGCTACAAAGTTTTAACCATCATTGAAGACAAAATTCTATTCTCCTCTTCAGGAACAATTTTACTCTTATAAGCACACGACTAGATTATTGTCTTCTCCCCCACTCCCTATGCCCCTTTGATAACCCCATGGTGGACACATCATGGACATTGAGATGAAGGATTTCACTTAGAGCTTATAATTATTATTCATATATTTTAAAAAATTATGTGAAAGGAAGGATGTGCTTGAGCTTGTGATATTGCATTTGGGTAAATGTTGTCGTCATAATTGCTTTACAGCACTCAAGAATTCGATCAATCTCCTTCTGTTCATCGTTAAGTGTGTAACCTTCCAAAGTTGTACATGAATAGTTACATATTGATATTATTTCGTAGGATACCTATGAATTGAGGCATTCTCCCTTGATGAATTCAAATGACAAATAAATGTTTCCCACCTTGTTAGTTACAAAATTTAGGTAGAATGTTTTCCCATCTATTGCGTGCCACTTGATTTGTCGTCTAATGGTGAAAAGCCCATAATAAAAAGGCATGCAATAGGGGAGTTTAGAATGGAAAAGTGAATAATTTTAAGAACATTTTATTGGATGCATTTCATGAATGTGTGCAACGTCCTTCAATGTATTGCTCAGTGATGTAGATTGTTTTACATCAATATAGTATGATCTGCGGACAAGAACCTCCATTATAGTAATATGTTTTGGACATGTGACAGGAGAGAAATTTTCTATGATTTTTCTATCTTATGTCCGTCTATTGAAAGTTGGGGTAGACAAGTTGCATCTTGCATAGGATCTTAACGAGTCTCTCCGACTTGACTAATTTTGACCATGGTCAACCTGTGTGACAAGATCGAGAATGTGGATTGTCAGTGCACGTAATCAGTGTAGAACGCTAATCTAACTACCACTGATTCGATTGACGACAACCATGGCAGCTAAGGCGTTGCACAAAATGTCTGTATTGGATTAGAAGAACATATTCGATCTACAGTATGACAGTATTTCGTCATGCTTATGTATGCTTCCACCGTGTATTTTTCAAATTGAATGGTGAAGCATACTACTTCGAGCATTCGTCGCGATAATGAAACACCATAGACCCGACATAACGCTTGTACTCGCGTTTCGATCAGAGCTTGAACTCAGTTGTGTACCTCGTTGCCGATTGCGCTCGCAGCTGCAGCTAGTAACGGCAAGTTCTGGCCGCCTCAATGGGAACAAGCTGCTGCTGGTGCGACAATGGCTTTTGTGGACGTGACAGCAATATCGCTGCTGACGACAGATAAGGCGGCGGTGCAGTTGCCGAGGGCCACCACTCGCATGGCGCTTGGCAGTTGGCATGTTGAGGGGACCAGCCGACTGTGCCTCGTCACTTTTGCCCTTCGAACGAAGCAAACTATTTTCATCGTTTTGAACTAAAATAATGTAGTCTATGCTCGGAATCCTGGAATACTTGAGCGAAGGACGTGCTCGAAACGAACAGCTCACATTTCCAAGTCAACGCGAACGTTCAACTTTAAATTTGAGTCTCTTGCTTCGTGCAGAACAAGCGACAGTACACTTTACACTTTAGATAGACGTGAACACGTCCTCAATTCTTTTCTTTTCTAAAGGCCATTGGCTTCACCTCAAGATGGATGAACCCGTCTCTTTGAGTTAAGGAGGGGGACAAGAGCAGGTAAATTCAGGTTCCATTAATCATAGAATTATATCGCTAAATTTTCTAAATATATTTAGGTTTAATTAATGTTTTTTTTCTTCATCTATTAAATTATATCTTAGTTATAACAAGAATGTAAATTAATTTTCACAATATTAGTTTTCAATTTTGATTCATTAAAATAAACCTAGTATATTTCTTGCAGATAAAAGTTTTTGAACGCCATTCTTCCGGACAAATAATGTCTGTAACCTGTAATTCTACCATGGTCGAGAGCGTACAAGGTCTAACCTTCTAGCCTCAATTAAGCATGTGAGGGACCATATCAGTCGACATCCATCAAGTAGATGCAATATGTACGATGTCTGACATTATTTGACTTGTGCGCACGCATGATTGTCACTAAGAGAACTTGAAAGCACCTAATTGCAGGTCATTCGAAGAATCAATCAATGCTTTGCAATGTCATGGAAGATACAACACAACTTGGATGATGAGTCCTCACTCCTAAAAAATCCACCCCTCTAAACCTTTCTACATCCTCGGCCCTTCTAGTGAACCAGCAATAGACCATTATGTCCGCATTTGGAGTACAAGCGTGCAGAGAACCCCTCTCCTCCATATTAATACCAATTTGTCTGGGCTTGCATTTTGTAGACTTTATGGCCCACCTGCATGCCTCGCTTGTCGAGACCACAAAGATGATGCTTAGGATGCGATATTACACCTTGGGAAACCGGAAAGAGCGCGTCCTTGGGCACCAATGCATGTTTAGACCACCATAACTCGGCATAGTGGCCAAGCTAAATCACACATGAACAAGCTCATTCACCCTCGTGTCCTTCACCCACGTCAGCCTCTGCTCAAAAGGGCCTTCCCATGGTGAAACAAGCAGGTGAGCGACCAGGGGATGTCATGTCAGTGATTGATTTCCTAATTGGATGTGCCAGGATTCATTATGCTTGGTTTGCATATTTCAATGATGGTCAAGTATTGAACTTCAAACATCATCAGTACTCCACTCAGCTCGGTGTGCCTGGTGACCAAATTTCTGGTGGTGCTCAGTGTGCACCTTGCTTTGGTACGCGGAAGTTTCACTCCCAAGGCATTCGTCGAGTGCCATTGGGTAGAAAGCTGTAGCAAAAGAGGTGCTGTCCTCACAGCTAGTGTTATGATTGCCTCGACCCGGGCACAACAGAGCCCTTGTGATTCCGAACTTTAAGTCGTCGCTTCTCCTCATGAGTCCGCATCTGCTTCTTTTTCCCCACCAATTTGGCCCTCTTCCTTGGCGTTTCCAATCCACTGCGCACGCCCTTGCCACCACCAGCCACACTTTCTGCATTTGCAGCCTCTCCTCTCCTCCGCTTCTCACCTGCTCCCACTTCATCCATTCCGTCTTCATCTTCAGCCTCCTCATCATTGTCCTCGTCTTCGTCCCACCGTGGCCCTCCAGTATCTCCATCCCACCTCTCACCCACAGGCGGCACCCAAAAGGCTTCTCCCTCGCTACTCCCCTCCTCATTTACCCCCTCCTCTACCCGTTCCCTCACCCCGCCATCATCCCCTTCACCCTCCAGCTTTGCTTCTCCACCTTCAACCTCAGCTTCCCCCTCCTCATTCTGTCTGCCACCCTTCCCTCTCCTTTGCATCTCCTTGCCCTTGGAAGGGAGTTTACCCCCAGTGTTCTCAACATCATCCGACTTCTCTCTCTTCTTTACCTTGTCGGCTCTCTTCTTTTCTTTGGGCTCTAGTTCCATGCCATCAAAGTCACCCTCCATCTTCACCACAGCCGCCTTACTTCCGCGGTCAAGTTTAGCTCCCTTCTCCTTCTTCTTCTGCTGCTGCTGTTGCCGGCCAGTCCCACTCTTCACCTCCCCCCCTTCCTTCTGACCCGCCCCATCTTCAACCGTCTGCTCTCCAGGAGGCTTAATTCCCTTCTCCCGCTCCTTCTTCTCTGCACAGTTAAACCTCACAAAAGTAGAGAGAAAGCAGTTGAAGCAAACAGAATTTTGAAAGGACATGGGCAAACAAGGGAATGCCAAATCTACATGAGGGACACCCCGCCCTCTTCCCCCCACACACACCGCATGGCCAGAGAAACTTGTCAGCTGGTGTACAGTTACCCCTTCTCCGCTCCTGCCACTCTCCCAATTGCTCCTTCCATCCCCACCCACCGTCCCCAAACCCTTGTTCGCCCCTCCCCCTGTTACACAGTTGATCACCACCACTCTCCTTACTTCAGGACCGGAACTCCCCCCCATGTGTCCACCCCTCTGCAAACGCTCCCTCTCCCATCCCCCACTCCCCCTCCCAACCCTGCCCCCCCCCCCACCCCCNCCCCCCCCAACCCGCACATGGCAACGGCACCGACGCAGCGCACCAAGGCACTTGCGGAACTTGCTTCCCAGCATGTGCTTCCAGACCGCCGCCTCCGACCGGCACACGAGCTTCCCCGTCAGCGTGCACAGCAGCTTGTCCCTGCAGCCGCCGCACCACACAAAGGAGAGGCAGCCGGGCGGAACATGCCAGAGTCATTCTGAAACTCCTGCACAGGAGGCTGTCCGCCTCCCCCCCTTTCCTTCCGTGCTGTGACTGTTCAGCTCTTCTGATTGAGTCCACGAGGAGCCTCGCCACAACCAAGCTTACAACAGAGCCTTCTGAAAGCGCTGCCTCCAGTCAGGCATCGCTTGCAGGGTTGGGCAGAGTGCGGCAAGGAAGGAAGTGACGAGGAAGAGAGGGAGGNAGGAGGAGGAGGAGGAGGAGGAGGAAAGGAGGAGGAGGTAGAGGGGGAGGGTTTGGAGGGCTAGGGAGGAGGTGTACGGGGCTACAGAAGGACACGAGGGGGAGCGGGAGACGGCAACTGATGAAAAAAGCGACGGAGGCAAGGGAACAAGAGGGAGGGGATCGGTGAGAAAGGAGGGTGGAAATGACGGGGCCAGGCCGAGCAAGTCTACACTCAACAAATGCGACGGGCATAAGGCCTCACTTGAACTGCGGCGACTGCACGATGTGCGGTTCAAACTGCCGAAGGCTGCTCCTGAGCTGCCTCTCCGCCTTCGCCGCAGCAAACCTCCGGCTGTTGGCATACTCCTGCACCTGCTGCGCAGAAGCAACCAACTCGTGGCCCGTCCAGGTGCACCGCACGCGACCCGAAGGCAGCACCACGAACGCCGCGTCGTCACCGCCACCGCCGTCCCCAACGCCACCGCCGTCCCCAACGCCACCGCCACCGCCAACGCCACCGTCTCCGCCACCACAGGCGTCGCGCACGACTACGTTCCCTTGACCGTTGAGGCTGAGGAGGAGGGCCACTAACGCCGGGTCCACCGCCCCGTCGGCGGCCATCGTGACGGTCCTTCAGCTTCTACGCCTGGAGTTCGTGGCACCATAACCCAGTAAGGTGTTCCCCAACACTGACTAGGCCAATGCACACCCGGGAAGTCAGGCTTTAGATGTGGAATGCCTAGGCCGGGGTCACAGGCCATCAGATGGGGTTTAAAAAAAAGCGCGGGAACGACAAAATTAAATCGGACGGATTATCTGGAGCGATTGACTGGCCATCACGGTCACAGGCCATCAGATGGGGTTTAAAAAAAAGCGCGGGAACGACAAAATTAAATCGGACGGATTATCTGGAGCGATTGACTGGCCATCACGGTCACAGGCCATCAGCCATCGCTGATGGTTAAAAAATCGCATCTTTCCCGCCACTAGTTCAATTTTTATTTTTAAATGGGTCAACGGGTAATGCGACTTTCGCCGTCGTGCGAAACAGGCAGGTGTTATCTGATGCGAGGGCGGGTTATTTCATTAAAAATTTCCAGTTTCGCGCGATGACGACGACGGCCCATCAGCGCCCATCAGCCGAAAGGGTTGATGGGCGTTGATGGGCAGTCACGTGCGCTGACAGCCAGGTGGAGCTGTCGGTCCATCACCATCACGGTCATACGCCATCGGTCGAAGACGATTTCACGACCAGTTGTGGCGGTGACGAAGTTAGCGCGAACATTTCAAATCTTTAGAGCCAACTACGAGGGCGGTTAGCGTCATGAAACCTCGCGCCGGAACAGCCGGCCATCAGCCGGTTTTCGTCGTCGAATTTTCAAGCCCGTCAGTGATGGCCTGTGACCCCGGCCCTAGGCCCCAATTCTGAATACCGTACTGCTTTATGATTGGGCAAACTTGTCCGCGGTGACGACCTGACCAGTCGCCATGGGGCCCGATCCGACGCTTTTGTTTGATTTTGATTCTATGAAACCACTACAATCAGCGCTCGATTTCGACGTTTTCTTTGATTTTGCGCCCAAACGTCCTCCGTTCGAATGCGCTCATAATGTGGACGTTGGGCATGTAACCTCCCGCTGTTTCTCTCCCTGTTCTCCGGTTGATTTCCCTGATTTTGCGGATACAACTGGATACTAGGCGCTATGGGGTATGGCGACTCGAGCGATCACCGAGTCGCTCAGTCTCCGCCGGCACACGACGTCGGTTCGAAGGTTCAAGTTTGAACATTCGAACGAAAATGCGAAAAAATAACATCGTCGACTGAGCAGTACGATCTCGCCGTTCCTTTTATTGAAACTCATTTCTGGGAAATGTTTGACTCAAAAACGTCCAGACGTTATACGCCTAAAGACAATCCCTCCAAACGTTTGGTTTTCGGCCTCCCAGACGTTGGGAGGCGTGCCACATCGGCATAAAATCAGCGGGTTACGGTGTACAATCAGCGCCGAAAGTATGATTTCCACCAAACCGATCTCAAAGGAAATTGGCGCACTTGCGGGGATCGCGAACGCTCGCACAAGGGCTCGCCGTTTCGCGTCCCGCTTTCCGAAACCACGGGACCATAGAATCAAAATCAAAATCAAAGCCTCGGATCTCCACCATGACTGGCTACGACGACGACGGCAGGTATGTATGACAAGAGCCAGATCCAAAAGCTAGTTTTCCAAATACGTGACGGTCAGCGATGACTTTTAGATTGATCTGGCCGGCTAATCTGACCTAGGCCATACTCCGATGTAACATAAAAGCCTCCAACAGTCGGCAGCGATGACGGCACGATTACAACGGGCGCGCTGCTTCTGAAACTTTTCAAATATGCTATATTCTCTCTTCGAGCTGTCATCAGCTCATTAGCATCGACCATGGTATAGAGAACAGGACCTCCGATCGAACTAGAGGGGAGATACGACTTTGTGGGTTACAAAGTAACCTATTACAATCGGTTCGTGGCCAAAAGATGCTTCAAGAAAATCGTGATTGGTGGATCGGTCATTTTTCTGACACATCCACCAATCAGGGTGCAAGAATGAGTCGGACTGCATGCCCCCTTACGTCCGCGGACGCCCAGCCGAGATGGGCCTAGATGAAAAAAATCACGGACATCGACCTAGATGTCCGGACAGACCCCGGATAGTACGGAATGACCAGTCCGACGCCAAGACAAAAGGGTAAGGACTGTACCTTTAGTGTAACGCGGAAGTTGGGACTTAGCGTCAAAAGGTCTCGGCGAGCTCGGAAAAGTTCGCGTTGTAAAACTGAATGACCATCCTCCTCGTCGGAGTGGTCTTTCCTTGCCCGAGTCGTCATGGCTCACCTCGCCCTTTCGAAGCTACGTTGTTGTTTCTTTATAAAGTTATGATTTGTTAATTATTCATAATTATTTATGTTTTTCTTTAGAAAGAACGGTGGAAACTTCCTGACCGTGATTTCTGTCGATATGCTCGATTGGATTCGATTCCAACTGTTTGCTTCACGCGTTTGAGTCAAGTTTGACGCGACCTCATGGTGTCGGTCGCGGAACAGTGCCCATGGACTGTTGCAATCACGTAATGATTACGGCAGTCCATCTTGACTGAAAAGAATAGATTATGTTCTAAAATTCGTTGTGTTACATTCCTCCCCCTTTAGCTACGAATCGTCCTCGATTCGGTTTTGTCTTTTGTGAAGAGGTGGTTTGCATATGACCATCCATCTTTGAAGATAAAAGCGCCAGTCCATGGAGAGGATAACATCGTGATTCGGCACATTTCAAAGCTCAAAGATAGTTCAGCTTTCAAAGACAAAAAATAGTGGCCACGCTTCCTCCCCCTTTACATGAAGCGACCCCGCGACAGGTGCCCAGGCGTCCCCGTGGCAGGCTGTCGAGAGTAAGCCAAAGATCAGCCCGAGGGCCAGTGCCGTTATCCTCTCAAGGGGACTCGTGCCGGGGTGGTACCCCCGAGGGCACGCTTGTTCCGACGGGCAGCCAGTTCCTCCCAGTACTCCGCAATTGCCGCAGTTGGCACTCGCGACTCTGGCTCCCAAGTGTTGTGGTCAGGTCCACAACCGGCCTAGTGGATGAGGTACTCCTTAACCACTCGTGCGTGTAAATTACGCTCACGGTGTTGGAGGATACGGTGTACCTCACACTGGCCTTCCGCGGCGAGGACAGCAAGAGGGGGTGGCTGAACAGACCCGTCTGCTGTATAGGGTGCAAGGAGACTCACGTGAAAGGTATCATGGATGCGCATGGCTGGTGGGAGGGCCAACCGATAGGCCACACTTCCCAGCTTCTGTGTAATCGTGAAGGGTCCCAGCCATTTCGACAACATCTTTCGTGCACCCGGTGTTTTTAGCCGCAAATTTCGCGTGCTCAAAAGCACACGATCTCCGATGGAGAACGTCAACTCACGACGTTTCTGGTCAGCATAGGCCTTCTGGCGCTGTCGAGCCGCATACAAATGAGCCTTGGCATCCCGCCAGAGGGCGTCCATGCGCTCGACAAAGGCCTGGGCAAAGGGCACCTGATCACCGCCGCCCCCGCACTTCACCATTGAAGCGGGTACCACCGGATGCCGACCGTGGTTGAGGAAGAATGGGGTAAATCCAGTCGATTCGTTGACCGCATTGTTCACGGCAAACTCGGCTGGGGCCAAAAAGTCGTCCCAGTCCTCCATTGTTGGGTCGATATACATGCGGAGCATCTGCTCGAGTGTGCGGTTCATGCGCTCTGTTTGCCCATCCGTTTGGGGATGGAATGCCGAGGACATGCTTTGTCGCGTTCCAAACCGTTCTTGCAATGGGTCTGCCACGTTAGCCCGCCCTGGTCTGTACTGCCAGGTGAATGTGAAACGACTCAAGTATTCACTCCACCGTACTGTCGATGTGAAAGGTTTGGTTGCGTCTGGAAGTACGTGAGAGGATTGTGGTCTGTGACCACCGTGATTTGTCCCTCGGCACCTTCAAGATAACAGCGCCATACTTTGAAAGCATGCACGACTGCCAGCAATTCTTGATCCCCAGTGGTGTACCTGGTCTCTGCATCTAAGAGCTTGCGGCTCTCGTAGGCAACAGGGTGGTCGTCTTGCATGAGCACGGCTCCCAACCCTGTAACGGATGCATCACAGCGTACCTCCCACGGGTTTTTTGGATCCGGGAGTGCTAGTACCGGTGCCGAAACCAGCATCGTCTTCACAGCCTCAAAAGCCTCAGTGCATTTTGCTGACCAAACTCAAGTGCTCGCCTTCCGGGTCAGGGCAGTGAGAGGGCTGACTAACGTGGAGTAGCCTCTCATAAACCGCCGGAAGAAATTTGCGAGTCCAAGGAAGGAGCGGAGCTGACCAACGTTATTGGGTTGAGGCCATTCTTTCACGACCTGCACCTTGCGAGGGTCCACCCGGATCCCCTCGCCACTAATGACGTGGCCAAGGTACTCCAACTCTGGCTGCGCAAACTTGCACTTACTTCTCTTGGCGAAAAAGTGGTGTTTGCGAAGAATCTCAAGTACCATTCTGAGGTGTCGCTCGTGTTCTTCGTGGTTCTTGGAGAAGATGAGGATGTCGTTAAGATACACCAGCACCGACTTGCCAAGGTGTTCCCGGAAGATGTTGTTCATCACTACTTGGAATGTCGCAGGCGCGTTCGTCAGTCCAAAGCAGAGGACCCGAAACTGATAGTGTCCGAGATGAGTTCTGAATGCCGTTTTGGGTACATCCTCCTCCGTGATCCGGATTTTATGGTAGCCCTGCGACGTGAAGACTTTCGCTCATTGGAGCTGGTCAAATAGGTCCTCGATGCGCGGGAGCGGGTATCGGTTTTTTACAGTGAGTTTGTTCAATGCCCGGTAGTCTACGCACATCCTCAAACCTCCATCTTTTTTGTTCACGAAGAGGATGGGAGCCCCGAATGGGGACGAACTTGGTTCAATCCAGCCCTTTCTGAGGTATTCCTTGATTTGTGTTTCGGCTTCTTGTCTTTCTGCCGGACTTAAACGATACACCGATCGAAAGGGGGGCACAGCCCCCTGTTCCCGCGGGATGGTGTGACTGACCCCACGCCTGGGTGGCAACCCATCCGGTGGAGGTTCAAACACGTCTGAGAATTCGGAGAGGATTGTGGCGACCCCTGAGGGTACGTCACTCTCCACCTCATCATCAAGTTTCCTTAGGGTTGCAAGGAAACACCGACAGCCCTGCCTCAGCCGCCGTTTCACTTGGAGTGCTGTGAGGCTGGCTTGGGGTAGTGCTTCAGGAGGCTGAATCTGGGGAATTGGGGACAAAGTGATAGTCCGTCGTCCACTACAGATTCGTAACGTCTTCGAGGTGAAGCACATAAGCGCTTTGTGGCTCACCAGCCATGGATCCCCTAGCACAACATCGAAGGGGTCCATGAGGTCCAACACCGTAAGGCGAACAGTGGTTGTGAAGCCAGGCAACGTGAGTCGTGCTGTACACTCACCGATCACCGGCACCTCCCTATCATCACCGACAATCACTGTGCCTGTACGAGGAGTGTACTTCAATTGCCACGTGCGCACAAATGCTCCACTCACAAAGGAGTCATCTGCTCCGGTGTCGGCAAGGATACGTGTTGGAGCACCTGCAAGCTTGCCATCAAACTGCATGGTCATGCTTGCCTCAGACTTGCGTAGGAAAAGACTCGATCGGGGTTTGCCCTCCAAGTGGTAAATGCGATAGGCATGAGTGCTTCTTCGGAGCTCCATCATACCATCCATTTGTTCCCACATGCGGTGTCCTTTTGTGAACGAGGCCAAAAGCTTCCATCCTTTGAAGGTAGACATGTTCATCGCCGGACCAACAGGTACTGCTACCGTGATTGATGTTAAGGAATTTCTCGTGTGAGCCTCATGTGCAGCTTCCAAATCAGAGAGCCAAGTTTCCTTTGTAGCAACAACCAAACATGTGCGGTTTTGCAGGTTTTCCTTGGTTGCAAACACAAGTGGACATGAGCGATCATGGAAGAGGGACTCAGGATTCATGAATGGTGCATAGATTGTGGAGAAACATTGTGCTGAAAGAAACTCAAAGGTTTTGAGATCATCATCACAAAACATGAATATTCTACCCTCGTCCTCTCCATGACTCACGGCAACCCCAGATAGCAGTCCACTCGTGGCTACTGGGGATCCTGAAAATCCTGCTCATGGCCATGCTGGGGACGGCGAGCGCGTCCGGTCGCTCCTCCCTCAAAATCCTGATCCTCCTCACGAGGGCGTCCGTGTCCACGCTGGCCACCGTGTGCACCAGGACGCTGCAAAGCTGCAAAGGCCTGGCCCTGGCGTTGGCCCCAGTGAGGGTGCCCCTGGCCTGCAAGGGCATTGCCATGGCCCTGGCGATGTCCACCTTGCTGCTGGCCACCACCATGGAAGCGGTTCTGACCTCCGCCATTCGGACGATGCTGGCCACCGCGATGGCGCCAACCAGGCCCGTGGTGCTGTTGGTCGTGCTGCTGTCCCTGCTGCTGCTGTGACTGCTGTTCGCGTTGACGACAGTCACGTGCGATATGTCCAGCCTTGTTGCAGATCCTGCAGATGACAGCGTTGCGGGTTGTGTTCTCTCCATCATGACGGCGAAGCTTCTTTGACGGCTCCAATGCAACGTCTGCAGAGCGCTTTGCGGCACCGCCTGTTGGAGCTGGTGCTTCACGTGAAGTGCGGCTCTCGCGCGCATCGCGATCCCAAAGGCCAGAGTTCATCTTGTAGACCTTGCAAACGCGTGTCACAAGGGCGCGCAGACTCTCCCACTCCTTTCCGTCATCCTGGAGGCAGAAAACCCGAAGCTGCGGACTGGCCAAACCAGTCAGAAAGAGGTCGATCTTGGCTTGTTCAGTCAGGTGACGCTCGTCCACCTTCTTTGCTGTCTTGAGAAAAGTATCCGCATACTTCTCCAAAGCCATGCCTCCTTGCATGTAAGACTCCAACTCTTTCTTCGCCTTCTGGGAGTCAGCGGGTTTGGAATAGAGCTCGCGCATGAGTACGCAGTACTCCTCCCAACTCGGGTCGGCTTGTAGCTGCTTCTCCTCGCAAAGCTCCGTCAGCTTCTCAAAAGGGAAGAGGCTTGAGGGAGAGCATCCCTTGAGCACCCCACTCCTCCTTGTCAGCCTGGGCAAGGCGTAGGTGGCGCTCGAGAATTTTCAGAAACGTGTTAACGTCTCCCGTCCCATCGTAGCGATCCGCCGGCTCCAGTACAACGCGGCCGCTGGTCGCACCCATCCTTTGGGCTCGAGATGGTGCAGCTGCGACCCTCATCCGTGGTGCGTCAGCTTGAGCCCGTGGGGCAGGTCCACCGACCGGGGCGTGAAGCGCGTTTTGAGCAGCCCTGCGTATATTCTCGATGCTTGCACGCTCATGACGCTCAAAGATCTGCTCCACCTCTTCCTCGGCTGCATGGCGAGCCGCTCCCACGGCCGCGTTCGGCACCACTCGCTGGTTCGCTGCTTCCTTCGCGCGAAGGGTCTCAAGTGCCTGCTTTGCCACCTTTGCCTTGTGCTCAGCAGCTGCCAACTCGCGGACCATCTTGGCGTTTTCTTCATACAGCCTCTCATTGAATCGTTGCGTTGTGGACACCCGTTCACGAAGGCTAGCGCGTACCATGTCACCAACGTACGCCAGAGCACCCATGATAGTCATCGCAAGATCTATGTCTTCTGCTGAGAGGTGAGCGCGAAGCTTGTCGAGTTGGCCTTCGACGTTGAGGCGGCGCGCAGAACTGTCGAGTGTGCGTTTTGCGACCACGGCGCTTGGAAGGTTCGCCCGGTGGCCTCCCTCACCCTCAACACGGGGAACAACACGACCGCCTCCATCAACACGTTGAGATAGTCGCTCCACATCTGCCTCCTCAGCCGCTTCCATCGATGCGGACTTTCCGGCCTCACTGCCTTTGCTGGCGGCATCGTGGGCCTCAGCTTCTTCGTCCATGTCGTGCTCGGCCTCGATGACCACCTGATCCGCTGGCTCGTCTGGGGATTCGTCCCCATGCTCGCCACCGTCGATGACCTCCTTGGAGTTGGCGACAGTGGCTGCACCCTCTTCAGCAGCCTTCGAGCCTTCGTTGACCGGGGTCGGTTGAGCATCGTGGCCAAAGTTGAGCTCAACGATCAACTTGTGGGGTTGCCCATCGCCTTGTGGTTTGACTGCGTGGGCACCTTCGTTCTGTTGCTTGTTGTTAGGAGCCTTTGGCGTCTTGTCTCTTGGCGACGCCGGTCGAGACTTTCCCCCTTTCGCCGCTGGCTCTCGGCGTGGCTTTGCGAGGTGGCTCACCGGTGCCAACGTCCCGCGACGCTCCTTGGACCCCATGGGTGTTTTCTCATTGGAGCGGCGTGGGCTAACGTTTGGAGGACGCCCCATAACCACAGAAAGTCCGGTCCCAAGGCCCGCCATTGCTTTTGCAAGGCCTCGCTACGGGTCACCCTTTTCCCAACCTCCTTCCTTTGTGATTCTTTTTTTTGAAACGGGTGGAGGACACACTGGTAGTCAAGGTGTGCCTCACTTCAAACCCTTTTTGGGAGGTGGGTAGCGTTCTCAAAGCTTGCCCTCCTTCACCTCGTAAGAGGTGGACCGAGGTAACTTGGGAGTTCTCTCCTTCACCCTCTTGAGCGGTGGGCCGAGGCTCCCAAAGCGTACCCTCCTTCACCTCGTTAGAGGCGGACCGAGGTGGCTTTGACGAGTCCCTCCTTCACCCTCTTGAGTGGTGGACCGAGGTTCCCAAAGCGTACCCTCCTTCACCTAGTTAGAGGCGGACCGAGGTGGCTTTGAGGAGTCCCTCCTTCACCCTCTTGAGTGGTGGACCGAGGTTCCCAAAGCGTACCCTCCTTCACCTCGCGAGAGGTGGACCGAGGTGGCTTGTGAGAATTCCTCCTTCACCCTTTTTTTTTTGGGGGAAAGAGGTTGTTCTTTGCTGAGAGATTTTTTTTTAAGGATTCAGCACAAAATTTCTGAAAGTAAGATGTGGTCACAACTCTTGGAATCCAAAGGAGAGCGAGAATCTCTTGAGAAATGGAATAGCCACGGCCAAATGGTACAAGGACGGTCTCTAAGTCATAAAATCAAGTAGAGAATATTTTTCTGAGCTCAACAAAAAAAATGGCATGAAATTTGGAGGTCCGGAGGCCAAGATATGGCTCCTCCCTTCTCCTTTCCACCCTGGAACCCGGGGTTGACTTGGAAGTCTCCCTGGCCGTGGAGAAAAAAAAAAGAAATTCGACCTTGGAGGCTTGGTCACTCCCAATTCGCCCTTGAATGCCTCCCTTGCTGTTGTAGCAGCTCCTGGCCACGTAAGCAGCTGGTCCAGCAACCCCCTGCTTTGGACAACCTCCTCCCGTCGTCCTCTCCTCACGGCAAAACGGATGGTGGCGCGACTTCGCGGTTGGACGAGGTGAGGTTGAGAGGGGAGAGAGAGAGAGAGAGAGATTTTAGGAGGGTGGAGTAGTTGGGGCGAAGTAGGACTCCAAGGTTGGGGAGGGTGAGAGTGACGAGTGGTGGATGTGGAGTAGTGGGCGGGTAGCGTTCCGCCCGCGCAACTGCGAAGTGCGACCATCACTCATTGATGGGCACACTTCTCCCCGTGCAACGTGACGAAGTGCACGGAGGGATGAGGATGAGCGGTGAGGTCACCGGTCGTTCTGGCTCTGGTACCAAAATGTAACGCGGAAGTTGGGACTTAGCGTTGAAAGGTCTCGGCGAGCTCGGAAAAGGTCGCGTTCGTCGCACACTCCACGTCCACCAGGCTACGTACATTCGCACCCTGGGAGAGCGATTTGCCTCTATGCTTGAATCTACATTCACTTCTTTATAAAGTTATGATTTGTTAATTATTCATAATTATTTGGGTGAAAATACTCAGATACCCATAAAACGCAATGCGTGACTCTGATCCGCCCGGTAGCGGCAAAAAAAAAACTCAAAAGCCCAGTCGAAAATCATGCTCGCTCGCGGCATGCGTTGACGGGCGAGCATGAAAAAATCCTGCATGCGGACATTGCTCCCACGCGGGAATCGCGAGGGAGCGATGACTGCTTTGTTTTTTTTTTTTTGGTCACGCAAACCCCCCAGTTCGATTTAGGGTTTTGTATGNGAAAACGCCCTTCTTTCGTTTTCGATAATTTTTTTTAAACGCAAACCTATGATTTTAAAACGCAAACCGCATTCAAACCATACCCCTAATTACATTAAAGGTTTTAGGGTTTTATTTTTGCGCGGGCTCCTGCTGGGCCCCGCGGTAGCGGGGCCCAGCAGGTTCCCTTTCAACGCATGGGGAGTCTCGAAACTCCTCAAACTCTAAAGAAACCTACCCCCGCTAGTATCACAAACCCTTCAACGAAAGGGTTTGTGATACTAGCAGAGGGCACCGCATGCCATGCGTCCTCAGCGCATGGCATGTGGTCTCGCCATGCATTTTCGTTTGTTTTCTTTGTTACTGGCGTGGCGGTAGCGGCGGCCGATGGGTAGTTAGGTTATTTCTCGCTCGACGACGGGCGAATGAGTTTTATATTTCTACTATTTGGGTATATGGTGACCGAACCCTAATTATTTATGTTTTTCTTTAGAAAGAACGGTGGAAACTTCCTGACCGTAATTTCTGTCGATATGCTCAATTGGATTCGATTCCAACTGTTTGCTTCACGCGTTTGAGTCAAGTTTGACGCGACCTCATGGTGTCGGTCGCGGAACAGTGCCCATGGACTGTTGCAATCACGTAATGATTACGGCAGTCCATCTTGACTGTAAAAAAAATAGATTCTGTTCTAAAATTCGTTGTGTTACATTTAGGCCCTCCAGTCCATTGGCGAGCGAAATTTAATGTTATTTTTTTCCCTCTATGTCGCTCCTCCTCGGCCTCGCCCTGTCCTGTTTCACGGAACTGGTCGTCATGCTAAACTATTGGGACTCGTGAACCCGGCTTCAAAAAGGGTCAAAATGTAACTTAAAGAAAAGAAATTCAACCATCGTCATACAAGAAGGTCAATAAACTAAATTCTACCTATAATAACGTCATCTTATTTTTTATAATATAAGGAAACATTCAAAATTCATCCAAATTTGTCAAAGATCATGTTTTATTTAGTGAAGTTCATAATAGACGTGTGAAACTAGCATGTTCACAATACAATAACAAATTGATCTTAATTAAGTTAATTAATCATCCGATAAAACCATATTCACGAGAAAAAGAGAAGAAATGCCTTTGAGGTTCTTCTTCAACATGTTGGTGAATTGTTATACATGATACTATGCTGTCAAGCGCATCCATTCAATTTTTTGTTTGGTTTTTTTTTTTTTGCTTTTACATCCACACAAGCTGGGAAAATTATAGCGTAGCTTGATGTAATTTAGGAAGAGTTCGCCCAAACCACACAATGGACGAACAAAAAAAAATAGTTTGAACGAATGCGGGTGACAGTTTGGCAGTCCATTTACAACCAGGTTTGGTTTCTATGGATGAAGTAATTTCTTATGTCAAAGCCTCCATTAAGTTATCCGGATTGCGAGCAATTATTTAGCCTCTTAAGAGATACCAATATGAATACTTCTGCTCATATACTATGTAACCCTATGCACGCTTTGCGTGCAACACCTGCCTCCTTTCTCTCTCTCTCTCTCTCTCTCTCTCTCTCTCTCT
>SZWC01001963.1:0-32225 GCA_023375785.1 Penium margaritaceum | reverse complement strand
ATTTTCTGGCAGGCAGGGTTTTCTCGGTGAGCCCTGCCAGACGCCCGACAGCCCAAAACCCGGGCGTCGTCCGTTTTGCCTGAAAACTGGACCATACCATAATACCGACGCTGCAAACGCAGTCGTGCGGTTAGGATCAGCTAGAAAAATAGTAGCAAGGAGTTATGGCTGCCCGAACCCAGGCAGTGCCTATGGTGGTCCATGATGCCGAAAAGGGCCATACAGCATGCAACAAGGACCCTAGGCAGAGCATGACGATGCAGAGGCGACGGGACGCGCTGGACGCATGCAGACAACAATTGCGGTGGCAGTGACCGCCGGCAGTACGACCGCCGAGGAGGCCTGCCGATGGAGCTGAGCACGTTGCCGGAGAGAGGAGGCTCCAGCGAACTGCAAGTAGACCTCAGCGTGCGTCGGCTCCACCGGATGACGCTCCATCAGTGTCGAGTCTCACCGTCAGTCATCTGCATGCCGATGTACTCAAGCCGGGAGGACACAACAGAGCACAATGAGGGATGCACAAAAACCAACACGGATTGTCCGCTTGACACACAGACTTGTCCTGTAGTGTCGAGTGGTGGGGCCCATGGTTGTCCCAGCCGAAAAAGGGCGGTGTAAAAAAACGTGCGAACCAATTAGCCAACGTTCAGATTTACATACTGGACACCAGGAGCGCAACATCGAGAGCCAGTAGCAAAATTTTTTGACACAATTTCTGTGTTACGGAGTTACCTATTGTTATAGGTTCGTGGACCTCTTTTTAAGACGTCCGCCAACATGTGATCAGTAATTGTTACTTTGTGTCTGTATAGGACACAAGAAACAAACCAAGAATATTTGACAGGGTCAAATTTAAGACGTACTAAGTTGGATTCTCTCACACCCTCCGGACTGGTCAACAAGACGAGCTCATTTGACCACATTAGTCTCCAGACACGAGATGAACTGCCGAGGTACCAACTTGTACACACTCTAAGATAGCCAAAGCTACATACCCGGCTTCAGATTACAATCTACCAAAATCTAAAATGTTGAATCTATGTGCTAAAGAAGGATGAAAATATTTTGGAAAATGAAGTGATACCCATAGTTATATAACACGAAATATTAGCTATATTGAAATTACAATTAGTGGTCATGGACAGTCACGACGGATTATTGAAAGAGGATGGTCAAATCATAAGTATATGAAAGAATTCTCACATAAAATTAATATATTTGATACTTTTGAGTCCAAGTACACTTACACTGCAACGTGTCGAGTCTCCAGCTCCTACTCTAAAGTCGGCGTCAGAGTTTGCAGACTGGGGTTCTCAGTCTGCGTCAGGGGTTTACCCCCTTTGCAGGACTGAGGGGCGATTGTCATAAACGACCCAGAGCAGGGATACTCGAATATTTCGAGTCTCCAAAGGCCACTTTCCGTTCTTAACCTTACCCCTTGTTTTGGGACCCAAACCGGGGGTTTTTACCACACAAGGTTTCCGGTTTCGAAACTCATAGTTTGTCCTCAACAAACTCGAGTTTCGTTTTTTACACATCGGCGCGAAATCGTTGCGTACGAGGCACGATTGGTGATTTCGCGTCGAATTCTCTCATGCGCTTCCCTCGTTCCTCGCTCGCTTGCCAGGCGGGCAAGGGGGGGCGAGGGCACAAGGCCACGAGGCCTCGCCCTCGAGGCCCTCGTGGCCCCTCAGCCGCCGATTGGGCTGAGGCCACGATCGGCGGCTGGCGGCTGGCCAGCTTGTGGTCGTCCAATCACTTGGCCAGCTGCCGGCCGTCCAGCCGGCCAGCAACTAGCTGGTCGGCGGCTAGCAAAGTGCTGGCCGTCGGCCAACTCTCGCTGACGCGAGGGGTGGTGCGCAACCACCCCTCACTTCAGCGAGGAGGGAGGGCCAAACCGGCCCTCCCGCTACATTCCTCCTCACTTACTATGAACCGTCTCGGTTCATGAACAACAAGCATGATTGTCAGTGAGTGAGTCATCAATATTGTGAAAGGAAATTAATAATTTCAATCACCAGCTAAACATGAACACGTGCCTGGGACTTGGACCTAAGCTGTAGCTTGTCGGTTAGCATGGCTAGCGACCTCCCCCCTTTAGGCTGGAGCATCCGCGTGACAACCATGTTGGGCGTCCCCAACATCCTATGGTTGCAGTCCATGAATGCCGCCCTATGGTAATGTTGTTCACTTTTTCTGCGTTTAGGTGGTGTCCCCTGACATGCGTCGATTTGTGCAAGCTGCCAGCTCGCTCCAATACTCGTTGACCACCCCTGGGGCAACCGAGATTCGGGCTCCCATGAGTTATGTTCAGGTCCACACCTGGCCCAATGAACAAGGTATTCCCTAATAACCCGCGACCGAAGAGTATGCTCTTGGTGCTAAAGTAGGCGCAATGCCTCGTATTGGCCATCGGCAGCAAGGATTTCCGGTGGTGGCTGAACGGTTCCCTTAGTCATGTATGGAGCAAAAAGGCTCACATGAAATACGTCATGTATCTTCATACTTGGCGGAAGCACCAATCGGTATGCCACTGGCCCAATGCGTGCAACGATGAGGAACAACCCAAGCCACTTCGGTAGAAGTTTTCGTGCCCGTCGCAACTTCAGCCGAAGATTCCTAGTGCTAGGCAGCACTTTGTCACCAATGTCAAACGAGACCTCACGGTGACTTTTGTGGGCATATGCCTTTTGTCGTTGCCAAGCAGCTTGAAGGTGACCCTTCGGCTCTTATAACAAGGATTCTATGCGCTCAGCAAAGGCTTGAGCAGGAGGAACCTATCCTCTTGTACTCCCGCTCTTCACCAATAAAGAGGGCACCACTGGATGTCAACCACTATTCAACAAAAACGGTGTGAACTATGTAGACTCGTTCACTAAGTTATTCACCGCAAACTCTACCGGTGCTAGGAATTCGTCCCAGTAATTCATGGCAGGGTCCATGTACATGCGGAGTATTTGTTCCAGAGTACGTTTCATGCGCTTTGTTTTTCCATCAGTTTGAGGGTGAAACGCTGTCGATATTTGCAACTCACTACCGAAGTACTCGTGCATCTTTTTCCATAACGTACTAGAATTTTTTTTATCTCGATCACAGATAATGCGCAACGGCAAGCCGTGGTACTTTACAACACCCTCAAAGAGAAACGAGCGGTCTCCTCTACGTTCATGTCAGTGGTTGTAGGTATGAAGTGTGTCATCTTCGTCAGAAGATCCACAACCACTAGTATTGCATCGTGGCCACGGGCCGTGTTCAGAAGACCAGTAATGAAGTCCATGATGCACTCCCATGGATTCCCAGGAATGGGAAGCTGTTAGAGGAGTCCAGCAGGCTTCTTGTTACTAGCCGTATTCCGAAGACATGGGTCGCATGTCATGCACCACTTACGGACATTGACACTCCATCCTGGCCACCAATAGTAGTCCGAGAGTGCCTGTCCGGTCTTTCGAGGTCCCACATGACCTGCGACCGGCGGGTCGTGGAACTAGAAGATAGTATTTGCTCGAAAGTCTCCTGAGTTTGGCACAACTTGTTCCTTATGTCAGAGGATTCCTACGGCCTCCACCAATCCGTACTTATCCAGATTTTGAGAGTCCTGAAACCAAGAATCCATATAGTATCCCATCCAGAGCCTGTATACAACACCGTTGTAATGGATAGTCTCTCGTGGTGGTTGCCGTAGAGGTTCAGGGGGATATAGTGTTTATACTATTGCTATTGTAATGGCCATAAAACACCCACCGACCTCGGTGGTTACTTTAGTTTCCACATGATTTCGGCTTTGTTAATCGGCCACATTGATGCGTCCTAGCCGATATTCCCATGTGAATGAGAATCGGCTCAGCTATTCGCTCCAACGCGCCTGCCGTCTCGACAAGTTCGGTTGCATTTTGGAAAAAACACCAATGGGTTATGGTCAATCACGACCGTCACACCCCCGTCAACACCCTCGAGGTAGCAACGCCACATCTTGAAAGCGTGTACTATCACGAGGAGCTCTTGATCCCCATACGTGTACGAAGTTTCTGCGGGGATGAGCTTTTGGCTCTCATACGCAACTGGGTGACCGTTCTGCATAAGGACGGCTCCAAGTCCTACTACTGACGCATCACATGGAACCTCCCACGGTTGTGATGGATCCGAAAGAGCTAGGACGATCGCTGTGGATAGAAGCTCTTTGAATTTGAGAAAAACGTTCTCGCAATCAGATGTCCATTCTCAGTGCACATCTTTTTGCGTGAGCCTGGTTAGCGGTTCTATTAGGGTCGAATACCCTTGCATAAACCGTCGAAAGCAATTTGCACAGCCGAGGAAAGACCGAATCTGTCCAACATTTTCCGGCTATGGCCAGTCTACAACGGCTTGGACCTTTTGTGGGTTGACATGGATGCCGTCCTTGCCGACGATTTATCCAAGGTATTCGAGCTCATCTCTTGCAAGCTTGTACTTGCTCACTTTCTCATAGAACTTCTGTTCTTGAAGGATTGCGAGGACTTCACACAAATTTCCTATGTGCTCCTCCATTGATTTGAAGAAAACCAGGACGTCGTCCAGGTAAACCAAGACAATCTGACCGAGTTGGTTGGAGAACGTTCGGTTCAATTCTCAAGGTTGCCGGGACATTTGTAAGCCCAAAGCATAACACTCAAAACTGATAGCGTCCCATGTGCGTTTGAGACGCGATTTTAGGCACATCATCTTCTATGATGCGGATTTGATGGTACCCTTGAGAAAAATCCAAGGACAAAAATACTTTTGTCCCTTGGATTTTGTCAAAAAGGTCCTCAATCCGCGGTAAAGGGAATCAAATTTTCAGCATTAGCTTGTTCAACGTCCAATAATCCACGCACATGCGCAAACCACCGTCCTTTTTGTTCACAAAAGGATCGGTCCACCGTACATTGAGCTACTTGGCTCGATTCATCCTTTCGTAAGGTACTCTTTGATTTGGCGTTTGGCATCTTTCCTTTCGGCTGGACTAAGGCGATACATGGATCTGAATGGAGGAGTCGCCTCCGGTTGCAGCGGAATTGTGTGGCCCATGTGTCTTTGTGGTAGAATCCCTGCCGGTGGGTCTTAGAAGACATCCAAGAACTCCACTAATAGAGATTTGATCTCTTGTGGCGTGTCTTCCTTCACGTCATCCTCCGCTTTCTACAGCTGAGCCAAGAAGTATCAACAACCTTGTTGAATACGTCTCTTGACCTACATTGTAGACAAGCTAGCTTAGACTTTGAGTCGGGTCGGCGATAATTCCGTACTCGGAATCAACGTAAAGAGACGCTATCCTTTTCAGAGGATCAAACGCTTTGATTCAAAGCACATTAGAGCCTTGCTTTTACCGAGCCAGGGATCACCTAGCACCACGTCAAACGGGTCAAGAGGGTTGAGCACCTTCAATGTGACACTCTTTGTGTACCCTTGAATACAAATGTTTGTTTTACAAGTACCGATCATGGGTACTGTACGGTTGTCACCGACGACAACTGCGCCATTTGATGGCTCCTACTTCAGGCCAACCTGTCGGGTACAACCAACGCTAACAAAGGAGTCATCTCCTCAAGTGTCAACAAGTACGTTTATGGGAGCACCAGCTAGGCGTACTTTGAACTGCATCGTCATGTTACCTCCACTCTTCTGAGTGAACATGCTCGACGCTGACAAGCCGAGTTTGCAATAAAAACAGAATCTAGAAGGTGGACGACGCAGCTCCCATGATTCACCTACTCGAGTCCTCATCTTATGGGCATGTGTGAAATCAGCTAGCACCTTCCAGTCTTTAAATTTCACTGTGTCAAAATCGTCAACTAAAGGTACCGCAAAAGTGATTGAACTCATCGCTTTGAGGGCGTTTGCTTCAATCATTGTGTTACACAATTCTTACACAGTGGTCGGTGTCGCCACCACTAAGCAGGTTCGGTGATGCATCTCGTCTGGTGGTGCAAGATTTAGTGGGCAATGTCGATCAGCAAGTGCGGAATGAGGTTCAATGAGAGGGGAGAAAACAAGGGAGAAATTTGAACTCGTCAAAAACTCAAATTGTTTAACATCGTCATCTGAAAACATGAACCCACACTCGTGATCCAGTTTAATCCCACAGTGGTCCCCACTAACATCACCCAGGGATGGGGGAAACCCGTCCCACGGCCTTGCCCGTTACCACGACCGGACCCATTGCCGCGACCGCAACCCTGTCCACAGCCCTGCTCGCGGCCTCCTACTGCACCCTCCCCACAAGGTGCGACTGTTGCGGCTAAAGCCGCGGCCTCTTGTCCACCACCAGTAGCCTCATGGCACTGAGCCCTAAAGTGTCCGGACTGCATACAGTTGTGGCACAGTCGGGCTGCATACAGTTGTGGCACAGTCCCCCGCGGAAGGCCATGTTATAACTATTGCACGCCAACTGCAGCTCGTCGTTGTCACGGCCACACTTGTGGTTTGGGGGTTTGTTCCCACGAATCTTCTTGGCTGAGGGGTTTGCTGGCTGCTTGCCCTTGATCCCACCCCGCTGCCTAGCTGTACCTCCAGCTTGTGCAACATCCATGCATGCATCGAGCCCTTACTATGCACACACGTTCGGCCGTGTATCCGAGTAGTACTTTGGGTTCGCTGAATACACTTCGCTCATGTAGTCTTGCAACGCCCTCCAGCTTGTCAAAGCTTGGCCCATTGCGGTCGTGGTGGTCTTGTCTTTGAGCTTCTCGCTGGCAAGACCATCGCGCAAGTACTCCAGCAGCAAGCACTCTGGGTACTTGCAGGTCTGGGTACCGTCGCTCTTGCTGAAGGTTTCGGCTTCCTCCACGAGCGCGATAAACTCGCTCAAGTAGGCCTCAAGCGAGTTACCCAGCTGCCTGAAGTCCTTGATCTTGTGGAAGGTGCGCTGCGCCTCCTCACGCTTGGTAAACTTCTTACGCATGATTGCGCCGAAGGCTTCCCCCAACATGGACTTCCACTGAATGTGAGGCCTCTGCG
Organism: Penium margaritaceum; assembly: GCA_023375785.1. Lineage (NCBI taxonomy): Eukaryota > Viridiplantae > Streptophyta > Zygnematophyceae > Desmidiales > Peniaceae > Penium > Penium margaritaceum. Next base: position 25,253 of record SZWC01001963.1, on the reverse strand, counting down.
CACTCCACTCCTTGACCACGTACTTGAAGAGCTTGTCTTCAAGCCGCATCGTGGCAAGGTCGTCCCACTGACTGAGTGAAGCCTTGTGGACGTGTAAGACGTGCTCCATTCGGTTCAACCATTCGGTCAGCTTCATGCCCTTCCGGAAGATCTCCACACTGTGGAGGAAAGACGTGTTCATGACCGTCTTCGAATTCGTCGAGGTAGGCAAGTTGTCGCTGTCACTAGCAGTGGCATCTGTAGCTATGGCATGCTGCGCTTGCTGTTGTATCCGCACCTGGATCATGCTCTGTAATGCCTTGTTGAGGTCGTTGCATCGGTGGCTTGCCTCATCCGTGGCTAGGCGCTGCAGCTGGCAATCACGGTCGAGGTCCGTGATGCTCTGCCCGACGTGGGCCTGCAGGTTGGTGAACGCGAACTTGAGCTCTGATGTTGTCAGAGCATCAAAAAAAGCCTCGAGGGCCTCACGTTGTCCGTGCACCTATACCCACTATAGGAGAGTACGGTTCGCATACACGCCTCCAAAGAGTCCCATCTTTTGAAGGAGATTGTCGTCAGTGACGACGCTAAAGTGGGCGCTGCCCTGCCCCATTGCGGCCACATTGTAGGAAGGGGGGTCCGCTCCCAATCCTCCGAGTGGTACCGTACCTCTACCATCGGTGGAGATCTTGAGTCGCCCCACTACCTCAGCAGCAAACTTCGTAAGCCTCGCCGGTCATCACGTATTGCCTTTGCGGCAACGTCGTCCAGCTCGTTCTTGCAGGAACTTCCCGCCTGACTGCTTTCGGTGCCTTTGTGCTCTCGGCAGTCTCATTGTCATGGACAGATTCAGGCGATGCGGTGAGCGCCTTACCCTTCTTGAGAAATCGACTCGAGTTCTCCAAACGACGATGGCGATGATCACGATCTTCGTCGCCTTCGCCATCGTCGACATCGTGCTCTTCGTCGAGGTCCCACTCCAGGACATCTCCTCCATCGCATCGTCCATCGCATGGGGGTTGACCACGTGCGCGTCGACATGCTCGTCGAGCAGTTTTTTGGGCTCCGTATGCTTTTCGGTGTCGCCGAGGTTGGCGTCAGTTGCATTAGGGGGTACGGTTGCCGATTGGAGTGGCAACCGTGCTCGCGACAGCGGCTCTCAATACTTGGAATCCCCCAAGGGCGTGTGGTGAGGCCGTCACCACCTTGCCCTTGTTGGTCTTGGACGGTCTGGCACTTGCCATCTCGTCGTCCATGCAACTAGCACGTGAAGATTGTTGTGAGGGTCACCCCACAACTTTTAGGAGCAATCGCCTCTACGTCTCGCTCTCACGAACGGTGAGGCAATTATGAATTTAATTTCCATGTTCCTAGGACGCCACGCCGGCACAAGTGTGTGGTTTTTGGAACTAGTCTTCCTAAGCCATGACTCATGGCAATTGACAAGGGCTAGTACCTAGGAAAACATAAAATTAGAGTACAAGAAAATGACAAAAGCAAGAGTGATTGCCGGTACAAAACAAGGACAAAGAAAGGGAAAGAAGTTCTTGCAAGTCCTAGCAACTCCTTCACTCCCTCTTCTAACTTCTTGTCCTCCCTTTGTCTTCTGTCTTCCTTGGCCTCCTCTTGAGTCTTTTGCGCGCTTCGTGCCACTTGGCGGCGTCTTCCTTGAACCGACGGCGTTGGAGTGTGGTCAAAACCCTTCAAGGTGAAAGCCTCCTCCTTTTTAGGGTGCTCTCAGGTCGTGAGAGTCCTTGGTCTTCGGAAAGGAAGTTGCCCCAATTTTTGGACGAGGGAGGGAGATATGAGTCTTGTACATGGAGAAGATTTTGTGTCTTTTTAGGGTGGGAACTCCCCATCCCATCCCACAAAATTCCCCTTAGCCCCCTTGAGGTGAGAAGAGCCTGGAAGAAAAAGCTTCCCCCAAGTAGAGCTTTTTTCTAGCTCTTTAGTGTACTTTACTGCGTCTCAGTCCGTGAAGTGTAGATGCCACAGTCCCTTCTGGAATTTCTATTGATGCTTGCAATTGCCGGGGCATTTTAAATACGGCGTAGCCGCCGTTCCCCTCGAATCCTTAGTCGCGGGGGTCGTCTGGCTTCGAGAACCACTGTAACGGGTCGAGTCTCTAGCTCCTGCTGTGAAGTCATCATTGGAGTTCACATAATGGCCTTCGCAAGACGAAGGGGTTTACCCCCTTCGCAAGACTGAGAGGCAATCGCCATCAGCGACCCAGAGCAGGGAGACTCGAATATTTTGAGTCTTCGGAGGCCCATTTCTGTTTTGAACCTCACCCCTCGTTTTGAGACCCAAACCGGGGGTTTTTATCTCAAACACAAGTTTTCCGGTTCCGAAACTCATAGTTTGTCCTAAAAGAACTCGAGTTTTGTTTTTCATGCATCGGTGCAAAATCATCGCGTGTGAGGCACAATCAACGATTTTGCGCTGACTTCTCTCGTGTGCTTTCCTCGTTCCTCGCTCTCACCCTCGCTCCCCCTATCCCTCGTCCTCTCTTGCTCGATTGCCAGGAGGGCGATGGGGGGTGAGGACACAAGGTCGTGAGGCCTCTCCCTTGAGGTCCTCGTGGCCCCTCTGCCGCCGATCGCGGCCTCAGCCCGATCGGCGGTTGGCGGCTGGCCGGGTGGTGGCCGGCCGGCAGCCAGCTGGCCGGCGGCCAGCGAAGTGCTGGCCGTTGGCCAGCCCTCGCTGATGCGAGGGGTGGTGCGCAACCACCCCTCGCTTCAGCGAGGAGAGAGGGCCGAACCGGCCCTCCCGCTAAATATACAAAGGCATAAACATATTCATGCTAAAGTATACACACATGAACACATATATGGATACAATGAATGTGCGAAAACGTATTCCATGGAAATTTTCCATGTGGGAAAATGAGTAGAATGCAAGAGATTTGTACGAAAATGTAATTTTAAATGATGTTTTGAAAATAGAATTCTACAAGATCCTTTTTAGAGAAAATCACATTTGGAAGTACTTTGAAAAGAAGACAAAGATACAACAGGGTCAAAACAAAGCAATATCAAATTTAAATTACAACTCGAATATTGGTGTGGCAGATTCGATGGAATCATTGGGCGGCTAGGCCAAAACTGCGGTGCTTGAGGGTCTGCGACCCTCTAGCCATCCCGTATCACCATCACAGTCCCAGGTGATCACGCTCGAACCACGTGGCTCCTTCGACTGGTCTGCGTGGCACTGCCATGCTACACTCTCCCCACTAGGAGTGAGAGCTGCCTCAGCATCTCCCGTAATCTTGACGTGGGATTCGAGCACTAGAGCTCTGATACCAATGTATCATATTCGACCGGCTGGCACGGCAATGCCACGCTACATTTAGAGCTTTGATAAGTTTTCCCTAAATATTCATTAAAAAAGTTATTCTTTTAACCAACTCTGCATAGGTTACTATGTAACCCTGTGCACCTTGCTCTCTCATGAATTCAACCTCCGTACTTCTATAAACCCCTGGACACGTGGGAAGGTGTAGCGAGCTAGAAACTAGTCTAGAGCAGCTGGTGTTGGCTGTTGTTATAGACAAGCAAGCAACGGCTAGGCTAGTGCAAGGTAGACACCATGCAAGGAATGGAAGAAGTCATGGAGATGTTTGCGTGGAAGTGAGAACGATGGAAGACAAGGAAGTGAGAAACAAGCGACGAGGTGATATCCGTCAGATGAGAGGAGGCGAGCGAGCGAGCATCGAGCTCGATCTCGCTCGCCACTCTCCAAGTTTGGAGACTCAAACCAAACTACCCACTGCAAAGTTGTACCCTGCCAGCTAGGTCAATGGAGGGTAAACCTGCAAAAGAAAAGGCTAGAGTGTGAACCCGACACAAATGTGCTTCCACGCATGCACGTCTGCCAGAGGCACATGAGACTTGTGCAAATGTGTGGCCATGAGGATCACTGTGTAGTCATGCGACCACGACGTTCCAGCCAGTAAGGATTGCTTTTCTGCATTTAGTCACCTGCATCAGTGAGGTGAGTGTGCAACGAGGCCAGAGGTCACCGTGTGGTACAAACACAACACCAACACTCCCCCATGACCCACGGCCGACTCGCAGGAAGACACTCACAGGAACTACACCAACGTCATTAGGAGTGGCACAACACAAGACTGTACACTGGCACTGGCACAAGAGATCAACCAGGGGTATCACGAGGACACAACAGCCCAACAGCGTGAACTGCTGTCTTGAAGACATTGCTACTAAGTGCCTCTGTGAGGAAGTTTGCACGTTGCTGCCGGGTTTTGACCCACACAATTTGAACATCGCCTGCAGCCACATGCTTACGCAGAAAATGATGCTCCATATTGATATGCTTTGTGGGAGTGTGATGCATGCCATCATGTTCAGCAATAGCCTTTGTGATTTGGTTCTTGCAGCGCAAAGTGATACCGCAAATGGGAACACGTAAATGCTGCAACAAACGACACAGCCAGACACTTTCACAGGTTCCACCACCAAGAATAACATACTCTGCCTCGCTAGAACTGCGTGCAACACAACCCTGCTTGCCACTCTTTCAAGAGATCACAGTCCCACCAACAAGAAAGATATAGCCTGTGCGACTGCGTGTATCTGTGTCATGCGCCCAATCCCTGTCAGTGTTCACATCAGCAACAACTGACGGTTGTGCCCGATAACAGAGGCCAACTCGGGCAGTGGAGAGGGCATACCATACAACACGCAGTGTAGCCTCCATGTGGCGTGCTGGTGGAGACTTTGTGAATTGAGCAAGGAAGTTCACAACAAAGGCTACGTCTGCTCTTGTAGTGGTGGCCAGGTACATGAGAGACTTTATGACTCATAGATAGTCGGTGACATCCACCGGCTCCCCAAGCTTTGACACATCCAGTGTTTTCAACAACCTCTTCCCAGCGGGCGTCATTGGTGTTGAGGTTGTGGGGACAAAGTCAAGCAAGGAGGCAAAGCGCTCCCCCAGGCTCCTGACGTACGCAGCCTGGTGGACATGGAGAACACGACGAGCCCGGTCACACTCAAGCTCCATGCTAAGAAACACACAAGTTGGACCTGAGTCTTTCATCTTGTATGTGGCATGTAGCAGGGATTTCACGGTTGAAACTGCTTTTTGACTCGAGGACGGAATAAGCAGGTCATCGACGTACACGAGGATGGTGGCAAAGGGTGAAAACCATGGAGTGATAAAGAGGGAGGGATTTATCGTGCTCCGGCGATATCCTCCCTTATCCAGGGTGGAGGTGATCTCTTGGTTCCAACACCGTGGTGACTGCTTGAGGCCATAAAGAGCCTTTTGCAGTCTCCAAACTCGATCGGTGCCGTCTGAGAACCCTGGAGGTTGTACCATGTGAATCTCCTCGTCTAGCCGATAGTGCATAAATGCATTTTTTACATCCATCTGCTTGAGCTCCCAGTCATGGTGTGCGACAAGGCTCAGGAGAGCTCGAGCTGTGGTTTAGCGTCCAACGAGAGCGAATGTCTTGTCAAAGTCAACGCCTAGGACTTGAGAAAACCCTTTGGCTGTCAGTCGTGCCTTATACTTGTCTATCTCATCGTTAGGCTTGTACTTACGATGAAAGACCCATCGGGCATCGATCGCCTTGTGGCCTGGTGGGGGATTGACCAGCTCGTATACGGCATGGTCATCCAGGGCTCTCAGCTTGTCCCGCATGGCAGCCTCCCACTGCTGGGAGTCGGACGGTGTCCGTGCCTGTTGAACTATGGTCGGATCAGGCGATGGCGTGGCGGCAGCCGTTGCGTTGCACTTGGCAATGTTCCCAAGGAGTACAAGCTCGTGCTTGGACATGAGCAGTGTGTACCCAAGTACAGAGCTACGGTGAACAACCCCTGTGGCTAGGCCCAGGGCGTCCATACCAGTCAGCAACGCTGGGGGCTCCACGGATGGGGTCTACGAAGGTTGGACGGAGGACGATGCACCCTTGGAGGAGTGATAAGGAAGCACGCGAAGGCATCCGCCATGAACAAAAGGTTCGATGGGTGCAGAATTGGGTGGACTGGGCGCGATGGGAGTGAGTGGACTGGATGGGAATGCAACGAAATGTGCGGGAGAGACAGATGTAGGTGGGACAGGTGAGGACACCAAAGGGGATGACGGAGCTCCAAGAGAGCTGGACGACACCGACGGGGGGTGTCAGAGGACGGCGGGGTCGTTGTGACGGATGTTGGAGAATTCTTTGAGGTTGAAAGCTACTGAGACGGGACAGTAGCAGGGACTGTAGGGACTACAAGGGCAACAGGGATTGTAGGGCCGACATCCCCCTGCAACCAAGAGAGCGGTAGCAAGGAGGCCACGGACAATTGACGATCGAGGTCACGGAAAACACAGACTCAAAGAATACTACATCACGAGACTCAAAGACGTGTTGGCGCTCTGGGTTCCAGAAACGCCAGGCCTTGGACTGGGAGGAGATGCCCTAGAAGGGATAGAGACGCCCGCACGGGGAGACTTTCCTGTCGCGGAGGTCCTAAGGGAGCCAGCCAGACGCAATGCTATCCCAGACGCGAGCCAGACGAAGGTCAGCACGAGACCCGTATAATCGCTCAGAGGGGATAACGGTGCAGGGAAGGGGACCGTTAGGCACGCGATTCTAAACCCAAGTCATATAGCTCATGGCCTCAAAGGCAAACGGAGGGGAGAGCCCGGACTTAGATAGAAGGGCGCGGACCCCATCGGCTAGTGTCCGATTCCAGTGCTCTGAGACACCATTTTGCTAAGGTGTGTAGGGAGTCGAGGTCTCCAAACACACTCCTTGGTACTCAAGTAACCGTGCGGTGGGTCCAAGGAACTCACCGCAGTGATCACTGCAAAGGACGCGCAGGAGCGTTGACACTCACGTCCAACCTGAACAAGCCAAGACGCGACAACCAAAGCAGCATCACTCTTTTGACAAAGAGCGAAGATCCAGTGAAACGAGAAAAGTCATTAGTAAGACATAGAACGTAACGCCCCACCCCCCCAAGAAATTCATGGGGAAGGGGATCCATGACATCGGCATGAACGAGGTCAAGAGGGTGAACGGACTGGGAGTCAGAAGAAGAAATGGGAAAAGGATGCACTTTGCCTTGGGCACGGTCCAAGCAGTCAAAGGGATAAGGCGCAGGAAAGGTGGACAAGGACAAGCCAACAGCGGGTTGAAGTTGGAGCATGCTAGTGACAGCATCAGTCTACACATGGCTAAGACGACGATGCAAGAGCTAGACATTAGTAGGGGAAGGAAAGGTGTGACGTGATAAAGAGAAAAGCCAACATCGGACAAGGTGGGACATTAAGAAGGACACAGTACAGCTTGTCGCAATTAACCCCCCGCAAGATGACGCGACCAGAGGAGCAAAGATGAATGGTACCTATGCCTTGACTAGCTAAGAAATCCATGCCCTCATTGTCGAGGGACGGCACCGACAGTAGGTTGAGTTCCAAGGAAGGCACGAACAGTACATTAGGCAAAAATAGTACGCCACTAGGATGAACAAAACGGATAACTTCAACGCCATGGACGGGATGTAGCTGGTTGGAACCAGTGTGCACAAAGCAAGTAGAGCCGACATGATCCAATGAGACAAAAAGTGGACCAAACAGAGATCACGTGATGGGTGGCTCCGTAGTCGAGGACCCAGAAGCCACAGGGGACACAATCATGGAGAAGGACGCCACAGGTGGCAACAGTGCCGACAGAGGGCGGGGATGAGTCACAGTGAGCAAGACAACAAGGGAGAACGACAGACTGCCAGTGCTTGACTCACGAAACAGACGCGGATGGTAACCAAAGGACGTGACCGGGGGGTCCCCACGGAGGATAGTGTCAGTCTGACAGGTAAGACCTCTGGCCAACTGAGACAAAATCTCACCTCCATGATCGTGAAGGTGACGACGCTGGAGGAGAGACTGCTCCAGCTAGCGCTCCGCGTCGATGGAGGATGATGGAGCAGACGCGCTCAAGGGAGGAGCAAACCATGGAGGAGGGACCTAGTCCGTGGAAGGTGGGCTCGCGAAGGCGGGCGCTCCATAGGGCGGCGGCTAGCCCCAAGGATCGAGGGCGGGGGGATGGAAGCCTGCGCCAACGGCAATGGAGTAGGCCTGAGCTGAGGAGGAACCGAATGACGAGGAAGAGCTGGAGCTGTGACTCACAGTGGAAGAAGAAGAGGACCCTCTGGTGCACGTCAAATGTACACGCATGGCGCACGCGAGGCAAATGTTGTCAGGGGGCGCATGGCACTTGCGGGTGGAATGCTCAGAGGAGCCACAATTCTAGCACATCACCTCTCCAAGAACACGAGGCGGCGTAGCAGGTTTTCCCCTCCTCTTGCCTTGCCGACGACCACGGCCAGGTCCATGGCCTTGGGAGGCAAGAGCCGCTGCCGTAGAGGTAGAAGCGGCAAAAGAAGAGGATGGAGACGAGGCTGATGCAGCAGCGGAGGAAGGAGAGGAGGTGGCACAGGAGACGACGGCCACTCCTACAACTGTAGTGCGATGAAGGCGCTTGTTTTGGAGACTCATCCACTAGGCTGCAAGCCGTTGGGATTTGAAGTCCCAAAGGTCACCAACGTCGAGAGGGGACTTGGGTGGAACGGTCTGGGGGGCAAGGCGCTACAGCTCGTCAGTTTTGACAGCGCGAAGAAGGTCTGACAGCTCGGGGATGAGCCCGTTGACCATGGTATGCACATCTGCCAGCTGGCCTGGAACGGCCTCGCCAAGCTCGTGAAGCAGCTTGAGCCCGCATGCCCAATAGGCGTCGGCCGACTCGTCCACACACATTAAGAGCATGTTGAACTGAATGATGAGGGCGCTCTGAGTTGCCTGACTAGTGACTGTTGTGCACGGAAGAAGCATGGTGTACGCACCGATTGGGTCAGTCAAATGCTAAACAACGCGGTTAGCATTATAAGTGACAACATCTTTGACGAGTCTCTTAGTGGCAGCAACAACAAGGGCGCAGACAGCCTGAGAAGACTCCTAAGCGATAGGTGTAGGACAGTGTGGTAGGAAAATAGTATTCCCACAGACGTTCTCCCTGAGCCCATGCACTCAAACGGGTCTCCTAGGAAGAGAAGGCAAGTCCAGTGGATAGGACAAGAGGCTGGGAGAAAAATTCATGCTGGTAGGAGACTGCGGCAAGAGGGACAGTAGATGGATTGACAGCGGTGTTTGTGGTAGGAGGGTGAGTAACAGGTTGGGTGGAAGAGACACCGGTACCGGTGCCAGCAGAGGAGCCAGTTGGCAAGACGGAGGCAACAGGCAACCGCTTGAGTACAAATGTAGCTACTTCATCTACAAAGGCGACGCGATTGTCATTGGCGACTTTGAGATGATCTTCAGCCTCACGCTGAGCCTTGCGAGCGAGGGTTAGTTGGCACTGAAGGTCTGCTATGACCGACTCATTGTCACCAGGTATGGTGACGACTGATGAACCCTGTCGAGAAATTTTTGGCAGAGTTTTCCTCGCCCTAGTGGGCATGGAAAAACTGGAAATGCCTTAGGCACGCTGGATATGTGTTGCAGGACAGCCCCACCCAAGTCACACAGACAAGCCACCACAGAAAAGAGAGATAGAGGGAAGGAAAGGGAGATGCAGACCAGGAGGCCTCACGAGGTGTGTGAGGAGCTGTGCAAAAAGGCAAGGATAGACATGAAAATGGAAGCAGCTGCAGCGGCGACCACGGAGATGCAAGACGTAACTGGCACAACCAGTGCCATGACACGTGTGGTGAAGGCGGCGCCAACAGTGGGAAGGACTGTTGCTGCAGTGACGGTCACTGTGACGAGGGTGGTGATGTTAGAGGATGCAGATGTGTATGCTGCTATGGTGACGGCTGTGGAAGTGCGAATGGCTGAAGATGCAGAGGACATGGCAGAGGTTGCCGACGCTGTTGGAGAAGCCACCGCTGATGCAGCTGCCGCCAACTGTGTCCTAATATCAGTAGCTACTACAACCACTGGTCCAGCTACAACGGCCACCTAAGCGTGGGACTCAGCGGTACGGCCAACAGATGTTGATGCAGGGGCACGTGCTGCTCGAGCTGCGGCGGCAAAGGTGGCAGCAGGTACAGCTGCTACGTCTATCACGCCGCACGCAGTCTGTGAAACGTTGAGAGCAAGCTCTACTGTGTCCTAACGCCAAGTTGAGTGCAACGGCGCAGCAGCGGTGTTGTGAGAATGCTCAACCCCCCCAGAGCCACCAAGGGAAGGAGGGCTTACTAGGCTTTGTCACATAGTCAATGGTGACGGCGAAGGAGGATGCATCACTCGCTCCTCGTGGTGTGCACCGCGTGATGCCACACCCGACATGTCAGGAGACGCGGTCTTGACGTGTACCACCGCAATGGTGCGTACGCGACAACCACCACCACTACTACCGAGAGAGACATCTGCCAAGAGAATGCTGCTCGACAGTTTTCCACTCGGTCTGCTGCCGAGAGGATGCTGCTAGGTAACCTTCACCACCGCAGCTGCAACATGCGAGTTGCTGCTGTAGAATATCTGATTATAGTAGTGGAAGCTGGCTGTGGCTTTTGTCTTGCTATGCCACTGATGTTGTGTGCAACAACCCGGAACTGCCGCCCCCACCATTGTTGTGTTGTATGCGTTAGTGCTGCTATAAGGTTGCTTTAGGCACTGTTGCTGTTGTTAGACTAATGCTGCTACTGATGCGATGCTACTTTGCGGAGAGCATTACTAGCTCCTGCTACTAAAGTTACCAACGCGGATGCTACAGGACTACTGCTGTTGCTATACTACTCCTATTACTACACGGCTACGATGCTGCTGCTGTGATGCTGCTTGCGGATAACACCGCTTGCTCCTACTGCTATAGTTTCTAACACCGGTGCTACTATTGTTACAAGGTGTTGTTGCTACAGGAATGTCGATGTTGCTACACTACTGCTGTTGCTGCACGGCTACGATGCTGCTGCTATGATTCTTCTTACAGATAGCACCACTTGCTCGTGCTCCTACAGTTGCCAACGCATGTGCTGCTGCTCCTGTAGGGTGCTGATACTACTGCTATTGCGTAAAGGAATTTTGCACAGGGTTTTTGCTGTTGCTTCAAGGCGCCGATGCTGCTGTTGCTACGCAAAGGAGTGTGGTACAATAGGAGTGTGCTTATTGCTGTTGCAATGCTGCTTATTGTTGTTGAGCCATTAGTTGAGGGCGGATCTGGACTCCGCTATAGCCTAGGCCTATAGAAACAGGGCTACAGATATATAGCCCAAAGGTGGCACTCCACTGAGCACGGACGCCCACTATTCGGTTCTTTGTGGGGTCCTCCGTAGATGCTAGGATCCCTCCTAGTGCTGCCCAGAGACAAGGCCTAGGCAGCTTGCTGGAGCGGGGTCAGTGTGCGGCTGTGAGAGGGTCGGCGTGCGGCGTCAAGAGGGCTTGCTTCGAGGTCTTCCCAGAAATTGAGGGGCGGGGCTTCAATGCGCCGTCCGTCTTCCACGCTGCTCTGATACCAGTAGGCTGCTGTACAAGACAAGTACGCAACAGCTAGGCTAGTGCAAGGTAGACACCATGCATGGACTGGCAAAAGCCATGGAGGTGTTTACGTGGAAGTGAGAACGATGGAAGACACGAAAGTGAGAAACAAGCGACGAGGTGTTATCTGTCCGGTGAGAGGAGGCGAGTGAGTGAGCAGCGAGCTTGATCTCGCTCGCCGCTCTCCAAGTTTAGAGACTTGAACCAAACTACCCACTGCAAAGTTGCACCCTGTCAGCTAGGTCAATGGAGAGGAAACATGCAAAAGAACAGGCTAGAGTGTGAACTTGATGCAAATGTGCTTCCACACATGCACGCCTGCCAGAGGCACGTGAGACTTGTGCAGATGTCTCGCCATGAGGATCGTCGTGTAGTCATGTCACCACGACATTGCAACCAGTAGGGATTGCCTCTCTCTAGTTAGTCACCTGCATCAGTGAGGTGAGTGTGCAATGAGGCTAGAGGTCACCGTGTGGTACTGACACAACACCAACAACTGGTTGGGGCTGCATCATGGCTGGAGGAGGCGTGGCTCCACGGTCGCTGCTTTGCACTGTTGCCCCCTCTAACTACTCTGAGACTTGTTAGAGTAAAACTGTGCATTGGGGAGTTAGCGCCAGAAAGGCGGACAAAATATGAGAATGAGTGATTAGAAACTGAGAATGAATGGATCTGAGAGACCCCTCACATAACTAGGCCTAGCTCAGCTCTGTAGAGCTTTTTACTCAAGCTACCAACCAATCAGGAAGTTCTTTATTTTCTGGCAGGCTGGGTTTTCTCGGTGAGCCTTGCCACGCAGCCGAAGGTCCCAAACCCAGGCGTCGTCCATTTTTCCTCAAGACTGGACCGTACCAAAATACCCACACTGTGAACACAGTTGTACGGTCAGAATCATTAGAAAAAATAGCAGCAAGGAGTTATGTCAACCTAAGCCCAAGCAGTGCCTAGGCCAGAATTAACCCGACCACAACTGTGTCTGAAAATTTTGAAACTCGGACCCTAGACTAGACATGACCCTGCGAGTGCAACGGCACGGTCAGATCTGGCATAGGATGCGCGTAGTCAGCATCTGCGGAGGCAGTGACTACCAGCGGCGTGACTGCTGTGGGGGTCCGCCAACGGAGCTGGGCGCGTCACACGTATGAGGGAAGAGGCTCCAGCAAGATGCGTGAAGAGCTCAGCATGCGACGGCTCCACCGGATGATGCTCTACTAGCGTCCCGTCTCACAGTCAGTCATCTACACGCCGATGTACACAAGCCAAGAGGACACAATAGAGCAGAATGAGAGGTGCGGAAAAATCAACACTCCCCCATGACTCACGGGCGTAGTGCACATGGACGAGCAGTGGCACATCCACCAGACCAACTGACTCCCCCGGGACATGCAGGCGGATATGCCGGCAGGGACAGAGAGGTAAGCTCATGGATGCATACCGACCACACTCACAGCCTTCTTGAATGAGTCACGCTTCAGTGACTTGGTCAAGAAGTCAGCCTGTCGTGTTATCTCAACCCACACGATGCTGACGCTGACATTATACAACAATGAACACACATAGTGATACTCGACATTGATGTGCTTTGGGTGTGTGTGATGCACGTCGTCATTGTCCGCAATGACCATGGCACTCTCATTGTCATAATGCAACGTGATGGGCGCAATGGTCTGATGCAACTCGGAGAACAGGCGAAGCAACCACACGCTCTCACATGTGCCAGAGCTAGGGGCCACATACTCAGCCTCAGTAGTGTTGCGTGCAATCCAGCCTTGCTTTCCATTGTGCCATCATACAATCGTGCCACCAATGAGAAAGATATAGCCAGTGCGGCTCTTACTGTCCGGGCTGCCGACTCTGTCAGTGTCGATTTAGCCCACTACAACCAAAGACGATTGTCCGCGGAACATGAGGCCTCGTCGTGGAGTCAAAACAACATAGAACAGTACTCAAATCACGGTCTTGATGTGGAGGTGAGGCGGATCCTCGGAGAATTGAGCTTGGAGGTTGACGGGGAACGCAATGTCTCGATGCGTCATCGTAGCCAGGAACATCAGTCACCCGATGACGTACAGATATGTGATCACGTCAACTGGCTCCCCCACCACGGTTGGATCAGGGCTCTTCTTTTCCTGGCCATGGGGTGACATGGGTAAGGATGCACTTGGGACAAGGGGCAAGTCCTTGGCAAAGCGAGCGGACAGGGTGTGGACGTAGGCAGCCTAGTGGACGTGTAGGATACCTTGGGAGGAAATGCTCGCGCTTCATGCCAAGGAAGAATTGGGCAGACCCGAGGTCCTTCATCTGTAGGTGGTATGCAGTGGGTCCTTGACGTGCTCAATGGCAGCTGCGTTCGGCGATTCGATGAGGAGGTCATCAACATAAACCAAGACAACAGCGAAGGTCCGACCTCGTGGACTAATGAACACTTTAGGATTTGTAGTGTTGTGAAGGAGGCCGCCGCTGAGAAGCGTGCGACTGATCTCCTGGTTCTATGAGCAAGGTGAGTGCTTCACGCCATAGAGGGCCTTTCGTAACCGCCAGACCTTGCCAGTGCCATCGTCGAACCCTAAGGGTTGCACCATGTAGAGCTCGTCACCATACAACAAGCCATAAGAAAGGTGTTGCTCAGGTCCATCTGATGCAGCTCGCATCCGTGTTATGCAACCAGGCCGAAGAGCACCCGGCTAATGGAGAAACGGCCAACCAGGACAAAGATCTGGTTGTAGTCGACCCCAGGGACCTGACCAAACCCCTTGGCTTTGAGAAGGACCTTGTACTTGTCCAAGGACCCGTTGGCCTTCCACTTGTGATGGAAGACCCACTTGGTGCCGATGGCTTTCCTGCCGTGAGGGAGGTTTGCGAAGTTGTAGACGTAATGCTGCCGGATTGCGGTGAGCTCATTGACATACGCAGCATCCCAGTGCACGGCCTCGGGGGAAGCACGAATCTCGCAAAGGGTGGCTCGGTCATCCGGGCGTGCCGTGGAGCAGACTATGAGGGCCTGCGCGTCTTGAGACCAAGATGGGACACATGTAAGTGTGGCCATGATGGCATGTCGATGCTTCTGATGGAGGAAGACGTAGCCTAGTGAGATCAAGCTCACCATCCTCAAACTCTTGAAGTCAATAAACGCTTGTGGTGAAAACTGACTGGGTGACCAAGCATGCTTGTTGAGCATCTGCAAGGTGTTGTAGTGCACTTGAGATGTGTGCTTGTATAGTCAGAATGACAGACTCAGTGTCACTAGAAGTGGTTGAATCTGCCATGTTGTTCCGCTACTGAGTCTCTGCTCCAGGAATGTTCACATAACCCATGTCACACGCCTCCATGGAAAACTGTTGAGCTGCGCACTCAAAATCTCTTGGCATGCAAACAGCCTGCAGGTGCTCAAGGTCAGCAAGACGTCAACGTAGTGTTGCCTGCGCAATGACCTCCATGTCCCCCATCGTTAGCCCAATAGGCGCATTGAGATCAGTAACCTCCACTACCAACCTAGCACGATAGACACCTATAGGTAACGGAGAAACTCTAGGCTCTAGGGCTACCAACACTTTAGCTGCTAGGAATACCACCACTACTACAATCCGTACAACATGCTTCGCTCCCGCTGACTTTGGTGCTGTAACCAACGAGCTCCCCCTGCCACTATCTTTACATCCATGTTGTCACCTTCAGCTCGATCATCCCAACAGATGCATAATCAACCCCTGTTCTTACCACTCTAGTGACAAGGAAACCTCTGACTTATGAAGCATCTGTATCCCGTGGAGCTATAGGTGATGCAGCTGGTAGAGCCATCTCTACAAGGACACTCTACGCAACATGCACTACACTATCCAACTCTGGTGGGATAACCGACGAGGCTCCCACTACCACTGCCTCTGCCTCTGCGTATGTGTTCCACATCGTAAACTCAACCACTCCAATTGTAGGTACAGCATCAACCCCTATTGCTACCATTCGACCGACAAGGACACGTCTGGTTGATGGAGCATCTGCATCCTATGGAGTTGTAGATGCTATAGTTGGCAGAGTCATCGCCACATCGACACTCCATACAACATGGTCCGCATTGTCTGATTTTGGTGCAGTAGTAGTCGGTGCTCCCCATGTTGCCTCTATCATTGTCAATAAATTCGTCAAGTGAGGCATGCATGCCTCTATGTCTCCTGTCATAGGAGTCCACTCCGATAGCTCCTGACATATCCGAGGGCTGTGGAATTGTCGATGGAGTAGCTGCCTTGACCCCCTCCAATATTACAGTCCCTCCAATATCTTGTGTAGTGTCCAACTAATGTGCGATAGCCAATGATGCTATCGACAGGACATGAATAGGAGTTGTGTATCCCTGCGTGGTCATAGTTGATGGGCACATACAATCCCCCTCGACCTCCAGGATCATAGAATCTGGTGAGGTCATTGACGTGCAAGGGACAAGGCGGGCCTATCGTGTCATGCACAAATTCTGGCATCGAGCACGAGGTCGAAGAGAGCGATTGGTAGAAGAAGAGCAGTCTTGTGTACAATCCATAGTGGCAGAGGACCGTAAGATGGAAAGGATGGTCGCAGCCTGTGATAGCAACTGTGATGGTGGCTCGGAATAGTCGTCTGCAGAGGTATGTGATGGGATGGAAGTGGTGGTCGAGAGCGGAGATTTGATGTCAGTACAACCAGCGACAATTCGATCGCTATGGTCCATCGCCATCCGCTTAGACCCTGCAGCTTGCCATATAGCATGGCCATAGCTCCGGTGAGGGGGACCGTCGTATGGGGCAGGTTGAAGCCAAGGCAGGTACGAGCCCGGAGGGCATTGCCAGTATCGACGCCATCCGTGATGCCCATCGCCACAATAGTAGCGAGCAAAGAAAACCAGTGCCTAATTCCGCATCATCGCACTCATATTTCTTGAAGAACATCAGGCGCCCGGTGGTTTTCTCTTGTTTTTAGTCCTCTTCTTTCTCTCACCAAATTCTTTGGTGATTCGTCAAATGATCTCTCAATCGGGAGTTACTCAAATGTCCCCTTGTTTCAGGCACATTCGTCCCCCCACTTCTCTCCTTCTTAGGTTTTTTGGTCTTTTGTGCTTTTTTCCATCCTTTTTTTCTGTACATTCTCTGGTGGATTTTGTCAAGGAAACGCACCAGGAGTCGCTAGAGTGTCCCCCTCTATCGAGTGCATTAGTCTCCACTGTCTTTTTGTTCTTCTCCTCCCCCCGGGCTCCTGACCGGTGGTCACACCCACAGTAGTCATGGGTGTGATTGCCGGCACGCTCGCCGGCAATCGTCGACCATGGGCCGACAGCACGGCTTCTGTGCTATTACACGAAGGCCACATAGCACCCTTAGTTGTTTCTGTTGCTGCTACTACAGGTGCTGTTTCCGTGTTGCTGCAACGACTATACAGCTCATACTGATTGTAGTAGCAACACGCTACAACAGCTACTACTACTACTACTATTGCTTTCTCCCGAGCTGCTACTACATACTGCTATTGTTTCTACTACTACTCGTTGTTGCTCGCTACTGCTCACTACTACACGCTACTACTACTACTTCACTATTGCTTTGCTACTGCATTGCTGCACTTGCTAATGTACAGTGTTACTATAGCTGCTATAGCTACTATGGAGGTTGTTGTTGCTACTACACATTGTCTTCCATTTTGTCGCCTACTATTGGTGGTGCTGCTACTGTAGGTGCTACTCTCACGGTCTTCTTGAAATTTAAATAACAGTAGCTATTGCTATTACTACTACTGCTACCACGCTTCTACTACCAATGTTGCGCGCTACTATTGTGGCTGTTGCTGAGGAGGCTACTGTTGCTGCTAATCACCTGTAACTCAAGGCTCATAGCCGCCAGAGGAAACTAAATGAAGCTTTCCTTCTTCCCCTTACTCCTCTTTTTTGTATTTTTAAGTCAAGTAGTTGCCTCCTACGATATTGCTAGTGCCTCCTTCTAGCAGCACCTGCTGCTGCACCCGGTTGTTGTGGTCTTGCTGATGCAGTGATATTGATCCTCCATGCTCCATGCTACTATATGCGTGGTGCCACGCGGCACTTCCTCCGAGTGCCTCAGACCAATTTTGTTGCACCACAGCTCACACACCTCCCTGTGCTCTGATACCATGATAGAATTCATTGGGGCATGCAGGTCTATGCAAAAGTGCCATGAGCTATAACTGCAAGTGGCTGGCAGTGAAGGCCAAATCTGGCTATGTCTGAAATGCATGAAGGACAAGAAGGGAGTATTATGAGCCCTACTGAGAGCTAATGTGTTGGGGATTGGCAGCTAGCCTGCCAAGCCCCGCATCCCTGTTGTACCAAAAAGCAGGAATGGGGAATGCCGTGGTCACATCCGGTGAAACGACACAAGAGATGTCTCTCGAAGCACCGGAACAGTCCACCGTGTGCCCAGGTCTGAACCGACACAAAAATATGAAATATACCCAAGACACATGCAGACTCCACGTTGATACACTAGCATCACCGGCAAGCCAAGCTAGGCCATGATAGGCCTCTTGAGATGCAAAAACATGTCACCGGACGTCCGGGTATCAGCTACATGAAACCTTTATATGTATGAAAAAAATCAACAAAGGCTCAACCAATCAATGCTGGGTCTCCCGAGGTACCGGTACAAACCATCGTATACCTGGGTATCGACCGCAGAGGGAATACACAACTTGTCAATGCCAATATGTGTCTAACCATCATGGGGTCTCCTGGGGCACGGGCATAGACCACAAAGTGCACGTGCGACGACCAAGAAACCGGCTACGTATGTGCGCACTATGTTACTAGAATGCACCATACATAACACAGAACAAGCAATGTTAATGCTAGAGCATCATCGGAGAAAACCAACAAGCCCTCACAACACAACCACATCTGCCACTCACAGAAACTCAAAACCCACACACTAATTCTCCCAAGTGTTCCATCCTCAAACCAACGAGCAAAACGAGTGGACCAATCAGATGGTAGTCCAGCTCCTTGGCACTTTATGCGAGTCCCACGACAGCAATGGGACAGGCAAACTTCCAACCGCCAAAATTGCAGACAGCTCCGTCACTTCCACTGCAACAGGAAAAATTCCTTTTGAAGTGGTTTACGGTAAACTTCCCGCCACACCACCAGGACTACAGAACCTGAACAACATTCCCGTGGTTGACATCCACCATAGTTACATCACTTGTGTTTTGGAGGAAATGCGACAAACCCTCACGGATATGTAAGGAGCCATGACGTAATTGGCCCACCGAAATTACACCGATAACGTGTTTAGCATTGGTGACTGCGTCCTCCACAACTCTGCAAACATCAAGCTCTGGTTACTGCTCTTTCAGATCAAGCACATGCAAATCATTGTCATTACACGACTTTGCCTGCTTGACATCATGGCGATCGGTCCTATTTCTATAGCAGGAATCTAAAGCACTACTGAGAACCCAACACGAACCTCCTTGGTAGAAACTCACACCTCCACCTCCTATTCATGTGGATGAGGATAAGAAGTACATAATTGAAGATATCCTCAGACATTGAGGCCATGGGAAAAAGACCAAGTATCTGGTCAAGTGGCACGGCTACGACACGGTGCACAACAGTTAGGAGCCCTACGACAACCTCCGAGATGTCAATCACCTCGTCGAGGGCTACTATTACCATTACTGGCCTATGCATGCTAAAGCGCAGGGACGTCCCGGCTAAAAGGGGAAGAAGGATTACATCCCACACGTACACGAGTCCCTAAACTTTGCAAGTGGGAATCTTTGTCATTGCATTCATGGTCCATCCCTCATCAACGTCGAGAATTTCACACTGATCGGGCAAGAGAACTTTGGCCAATTGCCACGACTTCCACTGTTTTTTTCCAGAAGAGTTTGACCACTTCAAACACTTTCCAGAATGGTCAACAGAAGTATCCCGAACTATCGATACTCTAATATTGTACGGTGAACTTCTCAACGGCGTTAGACTTCCATAAAATTGCGCCTCGATATCCTTGAAGCCCCCCGACTTGTCGGCAAAGCTTCTCGAAGCAGTTACTCACGGCGCATCCTCGCATGTATCACTCGGCTCGAGCTTTAGATTCACGTAATTGTGTATATGTGCTCGGTTCACAACAAACTTGTCACTTAAGTACACTTAGTGCTCCATACAAGTTATCCATCCCTCCCGATTCCCTGTATAATCAGTTGCCAACTCATCCCCGTGAACCATCAACGTTCCACTCGGCGTAACAGCCAAAACTTCATCACCTAAGAAAAAAAACTGATGCGATCAGGTTTTTTGCATACAATGCCTCCAAACACATGCCAGTCTACTGATAGGCCACTGTGTCACTGTGTACCTTGCACCTTGCTTGCGGTGCTCGTACAAAGCGGTGACGATGAGGTTGGGTGTGAATTACATAATATTAACTAATCTTTCATGTCAATTAGAGACCAATAAAGTTCAAGGGTGTTGTACCTGGTCACTGATGTCTACTCAACGGATAAAGTGTCGATTCGAGTCACTAAGGACCATTCACCAGCAGCTGACCAGCCACTTGTCCGAACATGGATGAAGCATCAACGAGTGAAAGTTTAGTAGAATTTACCATGTTAAATTAACCCACTTGTGTGCACCTTGTTTCTATGTACCTAACCTACACGAGTCCCCAGAATCCGCGAGTGGGCATTTCTGTTCTTACATTCATGGCCCACCGCACGGAGACTTTAGTTTCTTTTTGTTGCCGTTCGGCCGAGGGCATTTTGGCCAACTGCCCTGACCTCCAGTGTCCCATTCCAGAAGTTTCCAACAACTTCAACTATTTCCAGAGCGGTCAACAGAAGTGTCGTGAACCATATCTATCTTTCGATATCATTCGGTCAACTTCTTGACGACGCTCGACTTTTATAAAGAAGTGTCGAGCTATTCTAGAAGCCCCACGACTTCTCGGCAGAGCCAATCGAATCCACCAATCATAGCCTGACTTTGCACACGTTGCTCGGCTTGAACGCTGATGAACCAACTTATGCTCCATTCTCATTCTCGGCATGATATATATGTGTTCGACACACTCGACACTTGTCGTCAAAGTACACTTACTCCTTACTACAAATGGTCCATTTGTCCCAAAAACCCCGAATTGTCTTTTGTCCCGCACCCCATCCCTGTGAACCACCTAAGGTCTGCTCGGTGTAACACTTGGTATTAGCGTGCAACAGCGTTGGAGGGACAACCGACACATCAACTACGTAGCGATAACCTCGCACAAGTTCTCAGCACATCTCCACCGTTCAAAATATCACAGAATTTTTTATAACAATGGTGAACAGAGCGAGCGCATCCGGCGACAAGAAATATTCCTCGGCGAGTATTCTGGAGATAGGGATGAGCAGTTTGCGAACGACGGTGCTCTCCAAGAAAACCAGGCGGCAGCGTCAACCTTCACGGTGAATGGTACAACATCGACGAACCTGACGGCCAATCAGGTGATGGGCCCCTCAGGCTCGGCAAACCCTTTGCCCCCGCCGTAGCCCGTTGGGTCGACACATGACATGATGAGAGGCACCGTCCGACAAGAAAGAATCAACAAAGACCTATACCAAGAATTTTTAGGACTTGAGAGCCTCAACACCCATCTCCTCCAACAACTCAACGTGACAATGGAGGAGCTTTGAATTTGTGCATGCGGAGTAGTTCTCACTAAGAGAAGTTTGTAGCTCTCAAGTGAACTCCAACTTTGACAGTCACTACCTGAGCCGTTCGATCCCATAAACTCTAAGGGACCGACGATCAATATGTGGTTGAAGAGTTTGGAGGTATACGTCACCGCTGCTGGGGGTCAACAATGGCGTCGCAGCCTCACTTTTGCTTGGCACGGCATTGCGTTGGTGATCCGATCTAAGACAATCCAAAAGTAGCAGGAGATTGACGGAGCTGCACTAAAAACTCTTGCGACCGCTCTCACATCGTCGACCGCAGGAAGAATACCTCTTAAGCAGATCAATACTACATGGAACGACTCTCTCACGCCACCAGAAATGTGGAGTAACTTTATGCACACAATACTTGCTCGCTTTGGGAAGCTGAATAAGAAGTCTGACACACGGTACGAACTCCAACATCTCTGTCAGTATTCCAGCGGGGCAGAATATACTCAACGTTTTCACAAAATCATCACCGACAGTGACCTTGCCCTCCAATAAACTGTGTTTCTACTACAACTTCCTGAAGCGAGATATTGGACGAGTAATCGCCATTTTTGGCATCCAAGATGACCTCCAGCGAATGACCATAGCAGCCGACCGCATCGACAATGCCGACCACAATGCTCGGATGCAAGAATCCAATGGCTGGTGATCCCAAAGCCACAATCCTTATCATGGCGGAGGAAAGCCGCAGTTGGTGGAAACCTCGTCCCCTGTGGAGAACGACGCCGTCGATCCGTGCGATCAACGTTTCTGCTGGACTTGCAAAAAACCAGGTCATATTTTGTGCGACTGCCGAAAGCAGCAACAATAAGCCAAAAAGGGGAGGAAGTCGTATAACAAGAGCAAGGAGTCAAGAAACGACAGAGGACAGGAACAGGCAGCAAGGCTTCTGACCCGTCAAAAAAACCTATGCTGAATGATTGCCCATCCGAGCGATGGGGAAGTCCAATCGGTGATACTTCTACAAGTACAACCGAGGGGCTCTAAAATTTGTAAAACGGTATTGGCATTACTGGATGCAGGAGCTTCTTGTAGTTTCATCAGTTTTTACATGGTTTGGAAGCTCGGTTTGCAGACCAAACCAGGAGGTTTCAAAGGAAAACCCATTGACAAATGAATGCAGAACCATCGAATTTGTGAACCACTTTGATTGCAAATTGGACATTTGCACGGCGTAACGGTCTCAAGGACTTGTCTAATGAGCAACCACAGAATCATCCTCGGGCAAGATTTCCTATATGGGCACAATCCATAGGTCAATTGGATCATCAGGGTAGTCTATGTCCGCATTGATGGCAGAAAGCGACACATTTCTCTAGTCGAGTGACCCACAATGCAACGGTGGTTACGGAAAACCGCAAAGGCAGAGGCAGTAGAGGATGTTGTAACAGCCACAAAATGCCAATGGATATCTCTGGACACGGCCAAGCGTTACATGAAAGGCGAAGCTCAAGTGTAGCTACTCCACATGGAAGCAAGGAAAGGAGATTAAATCGCTGTTTCCGAAGCAACAGTAACAGCATCGACACCCTAGAAGTTTGCAGCTGTACTACAAGCCTTTGCAAAGCTCATCAAGGGATTTGAAGGGATTTTTCCCAATGAAATACATTGAGGTCTGCCACCGCAACGCAACATGGACCATCAGATAGGCCTGAAGTTGGGTCGAGCAGCAGACGAATGGTGAAGGGGACTTTTTGGATGAGCGATCACAAGTTGAACAAACTAAAAAAATAATTGGATGAGATTATAAGACAGGGCTTCAACAGACCCTCCCCATCACCCTATGCAACACTGGTAATTTTTGTGAAGAAATAAACAAGAGAAATTTTGATGTGCATAGACTGCCGAGAATTGAATGTTTTCACCAACAAGAACCACTACCCCTCCCACAAGCAGATGAACTATTTGACCAACTCTGTGGGGCGTGAGTCCTCAGAAAAATTGATCTACGCAACGGCCATCATCGGATCCATGTATCTGATAAGGATATCAAGAGGACGGTGTTCGGTACAAAATATGGGCACTTTGACTTCACGGTTATGTCGTTTGGACATACATATGCCCTTGTAACATTTATGGTGGCGATGAACAACATTTTCACCCGTACCTTGATGACTTTTTCGTCATGCATCTCGACAACATCCTAGTGTACAGCCACACCCCTCAGAAACACGATGGACATCTTAAAAATTTTCTCGGATTCTTACGAAGAGGGAAGTTTTTTTCAAAAACTCTCGAAGTGCAGCTTTGTTCACCGTGCGATCGAGTTTTTGGGCCACATCATCGACATCAGACGGATCACCATGGACCCAAAGAAGGACGAGGGGATCGATAGTTGGCCGACACCCACAGGGTGTCGGCCAACTAGCGATCTCCTCGGGATATCCAGGTTTTTGGGCTTTTGAAAGTACTATTGTCAATTCATAAAGGGTTACGCCCGGGTGTCAGTGTCTCTCTTTGATCTCCACCTGGAAAACCACCGAGTGGACATTGGGAGACAGTCAACAAGAAGCGTTTAACCTTTTGAGAAAGGCTCTGATTGCGGCGCCAGCATTTTGATTGGCACATCTAACGGTGGATGACATCGTGGAAACCGATGCGTTGGATGGAGTCATCAGAGCCGTTCTCCTCCAAGACAGTGGTGGTAGAGAACAACTGATCGCGTATATGTCAAGAAAACTACACAAGTCAGAGCTCAGGTACACGGTGCATGAAAAAGAGATGCTCGCACTCGTGCATGCATAGAAGACATGGCAATGCTACCTAGAATACTGGCGGTGCATCGTCCGTACCCACCATCACGTCTTGGAATATCTCAAGACCCGATCAAATATGAGTCTCCGACAATCTCGATGGATGGAGTTCCCGAGTCCAACTTTGACTACAACATTGAATACTGGTGTGGAAAAGCAAATC
This sequence comes from Penium margaritaceum, assembly GCA_023375785.1. Classification (NCBI taxonomy): domain Eukaryota; kingdom Viridiplantae; phylum Streptophyta; class Zygnematophyceae; order Desmidiales; family Peniaceae; genus Penium; species Penium margaritaceum. The sequence goes on along the minus strand of SZWC01001963.1, from coordinate 1,169 downwards.
CGGTGGATGCTCTAATTTTATGATCGGATCTCATGGCTGGGATAAGCAAGTTGATTCTTGTATGAGACCCGTACTTCACAAGGCTATTCGCAGAGGGTTATGAGGAAATGGACGGATACGACAAAATTAAGTTTTGGTTCGACGACCTCTACTGGCGACGGCGATTCACTCGCCAGGTCGTTGTTCCTCTAAACGAGGAATTATGATGGATGATATTACAGGAGTACCATGACATCGGTCTGGGTCGACACTACAGGGAGGACAAAACACTCTATGAGCTGGCAATTTACTACTGGTGGGACAAGATGCAGACTGGCGTGGCGGCGTTGTGCATATCGTACGACACCTATAAGAGATACAAATCTCGTTGCACGCGGCCACCTGGTCCACATCAACCCCTACCCACTATGAGAAAACCGCGGGCCGATATTTGCATGGACTTCATGGCGAGACTGCCCACCTTTCCCGAGGGGTACGACACCGGCCTCATCGTGGTGGACAGATTTTCCAGAATGTCACACTTCATCCCGACGACAAACACCATCACCATACAAGGAATAGTGCAGCTGTTTCTAAATCAGATCATGTAGCTACATGGAGTGGAACGTACTATCATCAATGACACAGATGGTCCTTTCATTTGTCATTTTTGGCACGGACTGATGACACTATATGATAGTCGGATCCAGCTATTAATAGTGTTCCACCCTCAAACCAACGGAAAAACCAAGCAAACCAACCAAACGCTTAAATAACTCTTCAAACCATATACGAGCCACATGAAATTAATTGGACAGTAAACCTACCAACTACCAAACTTGCATACAACTCCGTCACTTCGACCGCAACAGGTAAAATCCCTTTTGAGGTGGTGTGTGGCAAATGTCTTGCCACATTGGCAGGTTGCAAAGTCGAAGTAACATTTCCGGAGTTGACGTTCACCACCAAGACTTCAAACGCTCCTGGGAGAAAACACGGTAAACCCTCGCAAAGACACAAGTAACTATCAAGCAAGCAGTCGATCGTCATCACACCAATGAGGTGTTTGTATGTATATGTATATGTATATGTATATGTATATGTATATGTATATGTATATGTATATGTATATGTATATGTATATGTATATGTATATGTATATGTATATGTATATGTATATGTATATGTAT